>JAFFST010013667.1:111928-133590 GCA_022414735.1 Noturus placidus | reverse complement strand
GTGACTGGCAGCAGCTACACGCCGGTCCCAAGCCCGGATAAATGGGGAGGGGTGGGGAAAGCAATGGCAAAACTACCCCACTACTTCTGCCGACATGCTTTGTGGTTCGCGTTGATGACATACGTGGGCCATAAAGTGACCGACGGTCGGTCTCGACTAATCGGTGATAGATAGATCAGCTATATACATTTGCTCCATTAAAATTTTTTTTTAATGCAGCGTGTTACAGAAAACCCATAAAACGCAACTGTTACAAAGTGCTGACACTGGAGACTCCTACCAAACATGCTAAATAAACATCTCCTTATAGAAATTAGACCATCATTAAGGCCTTAATTAGTCTTTACATTATGCTGCGCATCCTCCATACAAGTCCCTGTGAATGAGTTGTTACTATAGAAACAATGATGTATCAGACCAAGTGAATGTAATATTTACCTTTCATTTGCTTTCACAGCCAGAACTATTATTCTAGAAAATTTATCAACACTATCTGTGCAATCAGATTCAGCAGCGCTGTGATATTAAAGAGAACATCTAAAGATAATTGATTTACATTGCCTGTGGTTTTAGTATATACACTACTTTGACAGTAAAGATGGGAATTAATTATAAAATTAATAATGGTGATGTTCACAGTGAGTGACCAATGCTTTTGGTCTTACAATGAGGTGTACATTTCTTTTTACAAAACTGAATCTGGAAAAATAAAATGTCTGCTGAATAGCTTTCAGTCAGTCAACGGAGTACACCAACTACATTGTCCCCTATATATGGAGACTTTTGGGACACCTTGTACAGTAGATCTGCACAAGATCCCTGCTTTACTATGGCAATAAATATAACCTTCTAACACCCTACACCCATTAAAATACATCAGTTAAGGCAAAGTGCATTGCATGATCGTTAGAGATTACTGGCTATACATTTTCAAATTGAACTACAGGACCATGCATCCATAATATTTTATTTACATAATGTTCAGGGTGGAATTTATTGTTATCAGTAATAATTATCTGTCATTTTTGTGCCTGTAAAAGAAAAAAAAAAGAAAAAGTTTAACTAGGAATGTGAGACTGTACATGATATTTTCCTCGAACAAAAAGTACAAACCATTTAAACAAAGGTTTTGTGCGTCATAGAACTAAAATCAATACGTATGGTGCATACGGCCTACACAAGATACATCATGCATAATCCCACCTTTTAATTGGGTGCATATCTGTTTATTTCCGTCTGCTTTTGACCTTTACAACCTTCATACATATTCATGTTGTTGCAGGGTGACTAAACCTACTCTGTACTAAAGTTTTAAAAACACTGAATCTTCTTCCTAACCTCCCCTCCATCCACTGCCAGTAAAAGTGTGTGAAGTGTGAGTTTTATTACTGTTTAATTACTCTCAGTCACAAACAAAACATAACTTTACATAATTAACTCAATTACATTACACCAAAGTGATAAAATCTGTGTATTTATTATATTATTTCCTGGCCATTCTTGGAAATTAATTGGACTCTAAATGTGTTCTTTGTTAATTCAGGTGCACTTTGAGGGTAAACGTGTAAGCATATACAATGGGGGAAATAAGTATTGAACGTATGATATGTTTTTTTTCAGTAAATATATTTCCAATGAGGCTATTCACGTGAAATTTTCACTAGACTTTGGTATTAAAATCGAGAAATCCACACATTAAAGTCCATAAATGAAGTTATGTGTAATAAAGAGGAATGACAGAGTAAAATAAGTATTGAACACACTAACTGAAATTTTTATTTAATACTTCGTGGAGAAGGCTTTGTTTGTAATGAAATCTTCAAGACGCTTCCTGTATGAAGAAATTAATGGGCTGCAGTATTCAGGTGTGATTTTGGCCCATTCTTCTAAACATGTTGGTTTTAAATCTTGTTCAATTGGATTCAAGTCAGGTTTAGGTTTGATTGGGTCATTCTAACATCTTGATTTTTTTTTCTCTGAAACCAATTGAGAGTTTCCTTTGCTGTATGCTTTGGAGCGTTGTCCTGCTGGAAGGTCCACCCATGTCTCATCTTCATCATCCTGGTGGACGGCAGCAGATTCTTCTCAAGAATCTTCCGGTAAAGGGCTCCATTCATCGTCCCTTCAATTATGTGAAGTCTGCCAGTACTATGTGATGAAAAACAGCCCCACACCATGATGATTCCACCTCCTAACTTCACTGTTGGTATAATGTTTTTAGGGTGATGTGCAGTGACATTTATTCTCCAAACATGGTGTGTAGTACAACAGCCACAAAGTTCAGTTTTGCTCTCATCTGACCAGACTACCCTCTCCCAGTATTTCATAGGCTTGTCCAAATGAGATGTAGCAAACTTTAAACGAGATTGGACATGCCTTTTGTTTAGTAATGGAGTCTTGTGGGGTGAGCGTACATAGAGGCCATAGCAGTGGAGTGCGTTGCCTATTGTTTTCTCTGTGACAATGGTATCTGCTGCCTCCAAGTTCAATTCAATTCAATTCAATTTTATTTGTATAGCGCTTTTTACAATAGACATTGTCTCAAAGCAGCTTTACAGGAATATAAACACAGTACACACACAGTAAAAGTGAGAACCAACTGATCCCAACTGAGCAAGACACTTTAGAAAGCCTTTGTCCCAGCAGTCTGGATTTGGAGTAGATGAGAGCTCCATCCAGAAGTAGGACCTCCGAGACCGATCATGCAGGTCCGGAGAGCACAAAGGACCAGGATCTCCAACATTCCTATAAACTCAAGTGTTTCTGGAGATCTTTCCGAGTGGTCCTTGGCTCTTGGGCTATGCTTCTGACTATTATTCTGACTCCCTGGTCAGAAATCTTGCAAGTTCTTGGCCGAAATCTTGGCCGGTTGATGACGGAGTGATGTTGCTTCCACTTCCAGATAATGCCCACAGTGTTGCTTACTGGAGGATTTAGAAGTTTTGAAATAGGCCTGTATCCGAATCCATCAAAATGTTTCGCAACAATAAGGTTGCGAAGGGCTTGGGTAAAAGCAAAGAACTCTCATTATGAGATGTTTCTTGTGTGACACCTTATTAACGAAGAACCTTCTTATAGACCAGGGGTCTTCAACGTTTTCCAGGCAAAGACCCTAAAGTGATGGCGAGATGGATCGGGGACCCCCTAATTATATATATTGTATGAAATTGTGTTATATCAAACTGGTACCAAAACTTTTGCGACCCCCATGCAGTACCTCCGCGGACCCCATAGGGGTCGCAAACCCCCTGTTGAAGACCGCCGTTATAGAACATCAATTTACTAACCCACTGATATTAATTTGCATAGATAGGAGGTATAATTATTTATAGATTTGAGCTGGATCCTCGCCCTACCTTGCCTTGGAGAACTGCTTCTTCTTAGCGTGCTCAATACTGGTGCAGACGGTACCATCGCGCTGAGTAACACAAATGCAAAAAGAGCTTAGGATTTAAATGAATATTTATCAAGATCTGTGGTTGATTTGGTGGAGCTTTCTGTAAGGAGATGTTTATTTAACAGTTAAGGAAGGAGTCTCCAGTGTCAGCCACAGCTGACACTCAGAGGAGGATTCCAGTTTATCAGTAACATGATAGGGTTTTTTTTCTCCTTATTAATGTCAAGAGAGAGTAAAACATTTCAGGACTTGTTGTTATAGGAAAATAATCACGTCAAATTGTAACAGCCACAACCTGACATGATAAAGATATTTCATCATTTGAACCTTGACTAAACACATGAAACTTGTTTGTTTGGTTGTGCAGCAGCTGAGAACTATAGGACACACTAAGTGTAGAAGCGTAGTAAAGGGACATATAGTTAGTGAGGAATGCCGGCGGTTTTCTCACTGACACTGAACCTTGAGTACAATGGGAAATATAGTGAGATTTAAGCACAGAGGCTTCTGTGCTACATTTAAAGCATATGGCGTCCCAGCAGGCTTTCCTCCAACATCTGGTGCATCAGCTCTCTGTTGTATATGTTTCATTTGCAATACATTCTCAGCAGACTGTGGAGTTTTATGTCTTTCAGGAAGGTAACCTTGACCTTCTGAAAGGTGTTCCTCTGGCGCTCGGTCCATGAAAATAATAAAAAATAATTATGGAGTAGGATTAACCCAGCACAGGCGGATCAATCCCGCCCATTATATGTAGTACATATTGAGTGCATGTTACCATCGGGTCTATATGTACAATAGATAACAGTATTGATCTCTTACATGCTGATTCAATCTAATAAGTGTTCAAATAAACCAATATGGCCAATGCCCGTTAGCCTCCTACTGCAAATCACTAATACAGAAAACGCAGCACTAATGAGGATGTAGTGGACTTTATACACCTTCTCACTTTGAAATATGTCTAACATACCAGGAATTTTATAACAGAACAACTTTCATCTTCAATATACTGCCCAGTTTTTCCCCTTCCATATGAAAACAACTGCATTTCTGCCAAGAAGAGCCCAAGAATAGTGGATTTGAGTCCTGGATAAAATTTCTGTCATGTCAAAACACAAAAGTGTTAAAATTCCAGCTCAATGCTGTGGGCTGCTCACTATTTTCTCCTCCAGGCGAAGTTTTCACTATGATAATGAAATCAAAGAGAAACCTTCAGTGGCAGAGTTCTATGTAGAACCAATTAAGGTTTCCGAAGATCCTTTCCCAAGGACAAAGCAACAAAACACTTAGCTTTAACCACTTTTTTTAGAAGGTTGCACCAAAAAGTCAGAAGTTCCCCCCAGATAAACAACCAAAGTATCTTCAAGGGCTCTAGAAACCCAGATTACTGTCTGTGTGGAGTTCTTGTGCATGTTCTCCCTGTAGCTCCCTGGGTTTCCTCAGTTTTCCAGTTTCTACAGGAAATTGTCTTGTCTTGTCACAGTGAGTCAGTTGGTGTCAGTATCGAATGAGTATGGGATATCAAACGTGGGGGGAAAAAGGGATTTGCGCAGACTGATGCAGTCCTAGCACCCTGCCTGGGTATCTGTTGTCCTGAGACCCGTTTTACTCTTCATTCTCATTGTGCTCAACCGTGATAATGAGAAAAAATATGAGTTGCCAGAAAATTATAGCAACCACCTGCAGAGAACTTAATCAGTACTTCACCGTTTTTAATTAATAGCATTTCAAAGTGACTGCGATCAATGAATCATGTCATACATGACTCACTGCCAAAACTGTAATGATAATAATAAATGATACAAAATATTATAAAGGTTTTGCTTTAACAGGAAAACACACGCACGTTTCACCATTTTGGCCTGCTTTTAACCAAACCAGAGTGTATTATGCATAATATACATGTACAAAGACACTATTTTGGATGTAGTGATCATTTTTCATTTAACTGAACATAAAACACAACACTTATCAAAGAATTTTTGATCAAAGAATGCCAAAAGCCATTTTGGAGTGTTAGTATCTAGTTTCTCAGGGTGACAGCTATAATAAAACATCTGCACATCTCCTCCACATACTGCGAGTGATAAAACTCCAGACAGTCATAAATTAACCCGGGCCGAGTGACTTCCTAGAAGTTTCTTTTCCTACAAACCCAGATGTTTGTGACACAGTTTGTGATACGATCGCATTATTGGATCACATTAATGAATGTATTTATCGAAAACTATCATCAGGATACTCTGGCAGATGTTGATATAAAGCGAGCTTCCAGTGAAAACAGCGTGGAGACGAAATGATACAACCAACACCAATTACAATTTGTTTGAGAAGCTCTTTCATGCCATTCATCTTTTTATGATACGGTGAAGTATTTTGTTTCTGGTGAGCACTCGAATACAATTGCGTTCTGTGAGTAGGAAAATCACAATAAAAACCATAGTGTGCAGTTACGCTTAAATGACCAGATCGCTGCAGGAATTTGGTGCTGGAATGTTTATAGGGGAGGTGGAGGAAAAACATGATCTTTCCGATTGTGCCAGAAATAAAAATAACTTAGTACTCCAGCTCACCATGTAAAATAAATCCCACCCAACTGCTCATATGGTGATATGAATAACATAATATACATTTACCAAATAAAACGAATTCCCTTACTTTTACTTGTTCAGGAATACAGTGAGGATACACGTCACAGAAACATGAATCCATATTTCAAATCCAAACCACAACATATAAGCATTTGTAGTAACAGGATTACGCCATCCCTAATTAGTAAGACTGTTATTTCATTTCTTGTATGCTGTCATCAGCAAACAGGTGAATTCTATTTCTTTTTTCAGAAAAGCACATTTTAATAAGTAAGGAATAAAACCCAAGTGATGCATACTGTAATAGGAAAAGAATCAAGAATAGAATGGTGTGATGCGTGCGGCCTGACATGAAGCCGAGTTACTGACTATCCAGTATAAAAAAAACAACTTAAGGTTACAGATAAAGTGCTGACACTGGATACTCCTTCCAAATGTGCTACATAAACATCTAATGAGAGAAAACTACACAATTACAGTAGTCTAGGTGGAGCATCTGCCATACAAATCCCGGTGTAAGTTATGACTACAGAAACAATCATGTATTAGAATACATTACAGCGTGTTAATATAAACCTGTGATTTGTCTTGCAGTCGGAACTGCAGTCAGAGCGGCTGTTATAAAAAATGAATAGGCACCTTTTAACCAATGTAAAAAATGTAATAATATTTCACAGAAGGCTTTTTCTGATCTGTAGATCTGTGCTTTGTTCTGAAACAGGGATGTTGTATTTTCTCCTCGCCTCGATTTGCTTTCACGAGGCAACATTTCAAAGTGTACCAAAATGTGTTTATACAAGTCACATGTGAGTAAACATGTGGAGTGCTTGTTTATTTTCTGGGGTTCCGCCCATAGCGGTCATCCATCAAGGTGGATAGAGAGCAACTCCGCGAGATTATTTCTTTTTAGCTGTGTTTTTAAAAAATAATTTATCTAATTTATATGTTCCACAGAGCAGTTAAACCCCGTCTCATCGAGATCCTCGTTTAACACCTTGCAAACCTCAGTGTATTTATGCTTTTTTACATTTACATTTATTCATTTAGCAGACGCTTTTATCCAAAGCAACTTACAAATGAGAGGACACTCGTACACCAATGGTAGCAGAGCTGCCCTGCAAAGGTGCTAGCTTGCCATCGGGGGCAACTTAGGGTTCAATGTCTTGCCCAAGGACACTTCGGCATGGGATCACCTGGGGCGGGATTCGAACCACCAACCCCACGATTAGTGGATTAGTGGACAACCCGCTCTACCGACTGAGCCACAGCCGCCCCTGAAAGTTGTTCAGAAATATGCTTATATTATAATATCAGACCAATTTCAATGAGGCATTTTACCTTGTCTTTGGTCCAAGTTAAACCATGTTGCGAGCCATTAGCAAATCAAACACTTATTATATGTAATAAAATGAAGCATTGCTAAGCAGGTTGGTTCGTTGGTCCGTTGGGTTGGATTGCTTTCGCACCACAAGCAATCCACTTCAGATTTCGTTTGCAATTGTTTTGGTGTGGATCTGAGTGTGATTGCCATGTTCATATACAGTATGTCTAAACGAACCAAACCAAATGCACCAGGTTCCGAAACAAATGCTCCAAATGAACCAGGTGTGAAAACGCCTCATGATGTGAGGTCTGAGCGGCTCAGCACACAGATTCTAACGACTATATTTACAGACCTACATCTATTGGACTTAAATCTTGTTACGCAGCCTTATTAACTTTGCTGGTCATCTGCTAACCGTGTATTCAGTTACACAGGATATCTGTGCATCACATTAGGAGAGTACAAATGTAGCCGAAGGGCAGTACCCAGTACCAGATCTGTTATAAACCTTATTAGAGACCTAATATCTATATGTGGCTTACTGACTGTAAGAAATCATGTACGCTAGAGTACATGTTCATCAAGCAACAGAGCAAACACAACATCCAAGCAGCAGAGGGTTTTGTTATTTTTGTGTATGTTATATGACAATCGATCTACAATTTCTCGTGCCTTAAGATTATTTATTACGATACTTTAAATCAACTTTTAACCAAACAACGAGGCAGCTTTATCAAGATCTGCTGGTCACATTCTATTAGTATTTGGTGATGTGCTGTGTGCAGTGGTGGCTCGTCCATATCAGCGGTATAACAAACATCAGCCCCTCCAGGATTTCATGATTTTGCGATCACAGAAATCAACGCAAAATCAAGCAAATGCTGCAATATTCAGAGAAGTTTGCAATTTTTCAAAGTTTTTCCGTAGATTTAGGCCAGGACGTGTCATGTGACGTTATCACAACGTGTATTCTTTGCATTCACGTGCGTCAAAACAAATACAGCTAAAAGGTCTCATTTACCAACAAACATTACTGAGAATGACCGTGCAAAACAAATTAAAAAGCAAAAGCAAAATCAAGCATTTTTGGCCGCGACAATCACAAAAAAACTTCACGAAATCCTGTACACTCAAAAATATTATTGTTCCTACAGTTTTCATTTACAACTCCATACATTTAAAATTCTGTTGAAATATTAAATTACCTCTTTCAACTGACCAATTTGTTTTTATTTTTTTTAAGTTTCTATTTGACAGATACAAGCTGAGGTTCCATTGATTTGCTCGCCTTTTCTAGATGTTGGACAATCATGGGGCAGCATGCTCACTGCCCCATTTAAATCCATAGAATTATTATTACACCGAGTGTTTAAAAATGAGAATTGCAACAAGCTCTAATAGAGGTCCAGGAATCCAATTTTTTAAAGTAATCTGTGTTTCATAACATCATGTTTTATAACAAATAATCAAAATGACATCTGCCAAAGGCAAAGTAACTACAGACATTGTGTCTATAATGTACAGAACCATTTCTATTGTAAGATATACTAACGCAAAATTCTTTAAGCTAGTGTCACATCTTTTCAGAAATCATGTTGGTGACCCTGGTTAATGATATTCGCGCTATTGTACATTAATAATGTCCTGCTCCACCACATTCTACAGTCACGAGCCACTGCTAGCTGTATATAAATAGTTATGAAACTTCCCCCTTTAGAATCTTTTAAACCTCATGATGATATCAAAATGCTTCACAAACCCACTGCACCTCACTAAGATTACATGATTGTCTGAAGATAGAAATGAAATGGCATTGTTAACAGTGAGGGGGACAATGAACAGGAAATATACTTCAGTTGAAAGTTTTGGGACTGTGTCAAAATATTATTCAATTAAAAGTTAATAGAGCTAGAGCTATATTAGAGTGAACGTGTCTGCACTTAACATGGCTTAAGTTTTTAACAGAAAAGTACCTGATTTCTTTTTGTTCACAAAATAATCCCATATTTGCAAATTCTTAACAAGTCATACAACTCAATATGTATGAATTGTAAGTTATGCTGGTTAAAGATAGGGTTTTTTCATATATATACAGTGTCTCAGAAAAGTGAGTACACCCCTCACATTTGATGAGATCATATCTGAAGAAATGACACTGTGCTACAATGTAAAGTAGTGAGTGTACAACTTGTGTAACAGTGTAAATTTACTGTCCCCTCAAAATAACTCCACACACAGACATTAATGTCTAAACCACTGACAACAAAAGTGAGTACACCCGTATATATTATAAATAAAAAATAATAGTGTAAATTCAAGTTAAAAAAATTGAAGTAACTATGTACAAACACAAAAACTTTTCACTGCATGTTTAGCGTATTTGTAGTTCATGTACTCGTTGTGTAAATAACTGTGTTGTCATAGCGCAGGTGTCGACACTCAGTTTCTCAGCCCACTGTCACTATATTAAACACACAATGCGTCCATTTACTTTCTGTGATTATGCTGTCTATTTGTAGCTCTTCTTGCTTGTTGCGCCAATCTGATACAGGTTTAAAACTATTTCGAATCAAGGTGTGATTCAGGGAGGTTAGTTGAGAAAAAAGGGACTGCATCCAATCTGATAAGAGTCCCAAGAGCTGTTTCACTGTGAGTGAGCTGGACTGTGTTGCGACATCTCCAGGGTTGCAGAAAAAGAGGTGCTTTTCAGATGCTAATCACATGTTTCCTAAAGTTATGCTCCAAGCCCTGTCCCTCTTGCAGGGGAATTATTTTCTTTGGCACCCACACTGAGCTGCTCTTCTAAAAAAATCACACTGCTCGGCCTGAGCTTTCCCTTTTCCTGACCGTTTTACCCTCGCTCTTAACTCTATATGCCCCACTACTGTGTCAGCAAAAAGAAAAACAGAAATGAAAAAGGAAAATCCCTAGCCATAATGCTGTTATTGTCTGAGCTGGTATGAACTGTGGTATTTTAGTTGAATTATTTCCCTGATTTTACCCCGGTGCTGAAAAACAGCAGAATCAGCAAAGGGTATTTTGGGGGAAGTCCATCTGATATGCACCCTACAGATACTGATTGGGAACTGAGCCAAGCAATTACTCTGCTGTTGTTTTTTTTTTTATGACACTGTAATTGAGTTAGAGCTTGTACTCTAAATTGCAAACAAATCAAATAATTTATTCATTAATTATTATACTCGGATTTATAAATAGTATAATTACCCTCAAGTGATAACATGACACTTATATTTATTAACCAATGACAATTACTTAAAAAACTTTCCGTCTTCAGTTTTTGAACATTTGCTACTATCTTCTCAGTATTTTTTTTTATTAATTGACTTTAGTTTGCTATTAAGCTTTATAGGTTAAAAAGGAGAAACAAAACTTGCTATAAAAAGATTCAGAAGGTTTTGGTTCAAGTCTATCCGCGATTGTTCCACAGTGCTGAGAAACAGTGGGATCAGCAGAGGGGGTTGGGGGGGGTTTCAATTCAATTTCAATTCAGTTTATTGTTGAACTACCCAAAACATGAGGAAAATTCAATAGAAAAACAGAAACAAAAGAAACCTGTGAACAGATATCATGTAGATTGTTTGCTTTTAATATCTTAACATTTTTCTTACTTGGGATAGTGAAGGGATTGTGATCGCAGTCGTTTTCATTTTGTCTTAACGGTGTGGAAACTTTTGCACTCCACTGTACAGTAAATAGCACACTCCGTGAGTCAGAATAAGAAGTAAATGGAATTACTTTTTTTTAAAGCACAGCTGAAAGACTTTCTGGGAAAGGCATTGAACTTGGCAACAGCCTGCTGCTGTTTTTACTGTTCGAAATAATCAGGGTCCTGGGTACGCCCCTCGAAATCATACTTCACTTCCTCTGCTTGCAATTAGTCCTCTGAAGGCTATTCGTCAAAATTTCAAAAGTACGATCGCCAGCTTGTTACAATTGGCTATTTCCTGCTATGGCTAAAAAACATAAACATGAAAAGAACAGTCAGAGTCCATATGTGCGGCAGAGGAACGACACGGGGATCTGCAGATACTGAACGCCTCGGGCTCTCCAATACAAAGTAACACAGCCAGAACAAAAAACTCTTAATGCGACTGTTTTCCTATTCTCACATGCATCAATTTAATACAACCTTTTGACTAGGGCAGCTGTGGCTCAGTCGGTAGAGCGGGTTGTCCACTAATCCACTAACCGTGGGGTTTGCGGTTCGAATCCCGGCCCGGGTGATCCCATGCCGAAGTGTCCTTGGGCAAGACACTGAACCCTAAGTTGCCCCCAATGGCAAGCTAGCACCTTGCATGGCAGCTCTGCTACCATTGGTGTGTGAGTGTGCTCCCATTAGTAAGTCGCTTGTAAATGTAAAAATGATATTTCTGTAAAGCTGCTTTGAGACAATGTACCATTGTAAAAAAGCGCTATACAAATTGATAAATTATTAAATTATTATTATTATTTTGATAAAACTTTCTGCAGGAGAGGCAGCCAAATGGAAAAAAAGAATATTTGAGTCAGCTGTCACAATCTCAGAATGCTTATGCTGGTCTAGTGTGGATCACTAGATCATCAGAAAAAAACGGGCGATGGATTTCTTTTCGCAAGAGCAGTCCGAGTGCTTATACCGTCTGAGTGTACACAAATTTGATGAGCCAAGCCACTCTGCTCAATGGTAGGGACCGAAAAAAGCTGACGAGGGAGTGAACGGTGCACCTCCGACTCATCCCGCGACTGCAGCACCGCCTCCACACATTCTTCTCCATTTCACTGTAATTGAACACACTTCGAGTAGCTGTACGCTGCAGCCCGCTGAGGTTCAAGCACTCGCATCTAGGTTACTGTTGATGGATAAGCAATCACATGCTCAGGGGTGTATGTGTGACAGTCTTTTTAATCACAGCCTGAGAGGGCAAAGTGCACTTCAATTTCTCCTGACCCCCCCCCCCTCCCCGCCTGGTTCTAATCTCAGATCTCAGTTCAATCTCAATAATTCCTACTGAAAAATTGCTCCTGAGATTAGACGATTTGAACTTGGAACAGTTCTCAAGCACCTCAAACCAGTCATTAATTCTAGTAATTTCACAAAAAAAAACAATAGAATCGGAAGAGTCCAGGACCACATATTTATCAATGTCCATGTGAGAAGCACTAAGTGTGTTCTGTTCTCTAGAACTTCTATCTCTACACACACATGAGAGAGGTTTAAAAAGAGAAACAAGACATAAACAACAGAGGCACAGTATTCATTACTCAGTCTGTGTTTGCTCAATGTTTTCTGCCAGCAGAAAACCACAATAACCCATGTGGGAAATTGGGATATAGTGCTTTGAACGATCCAAAACGGTGTCTGAAACACTACAACAGCTTCTGTATACATATTTGAAAGATTTGTATTTGGCAAAAGCCAAATCCTCTCTGGTAAATTCTGAATATGGCAGAATGAATGAGCTGAAATGGTTCTGAGAGACAGGGCACACACACACACACACACACACACACACACACACACATCCACAAAATGCACTTCAAAATTGCTCTGGGAAAGACCATCAACTTAATGACATGTTATTATGGAGTGCTAGCCAAAGGAAACATGGGAGTGAACAGCAGGAATGATGCGGCCTGACCTGCCAGACACAAAGTCTGAAAATGGGCCACTTGGCTTAAAAATAGTTAACGATATGAGATTGATAACTGCTCTGTTGTAGATGCTAGTTCAGAGGAGCATTAAAGTTGTCTGGTACATTAAATAGAATCGACTTGTCTAAATATTAAGTAAGGAGTAAAATACAAAATAATTCAGTGGTTAGCATGATTGCCTCACACCTCCGGGGTTGGGTGTTCGAATCCCGCCTCCACCCTGTGTGCTCGGAGTTTGCATGTTCTCCCCATGCTTCTGAGGTTTCCTCCGGGTACTCCAGTTTCCTCCACCAGACAAATACATGCATTGAAGGCTGATTGGAATTTCCAAATTATGTATTGGAACATCAAAATTGATGGATGACTGGATGGATTCCTTCATGTTACACAAGTTGGGTTTTGAATGTTTAGACCGAGGTGCTGTTTATAACACAGGGTTGTCTGCTGGGAATTTGTAATTAGAATATCCTCTATAACACTATTTATTCTAGATCATAATGTTTTGTTATTACAAACCAAGTACAGAGGCAACTGTGTCTCAGCACACAGAGCATCCTAAAAATAATCGAATAGAGCAACAGGTCATTCAAAGGTCTCTTGAGATGTGGGTAGATGTAGATATGGTATTTATAAAAATGTATGCAATCAGCATTCGTGATGATTTTCAGTCACAAATATAGAGATTATCTTTCTGCTGTAAACTGAACCAATATGCATAATAACTGTACGTATAATAACTATAATGTTTACTGTATAGTCTAAGATTTTAAAGACTGGGAATCTTTGATATTCTGTGAGACCCATGCAGTAACAGATTCCTACCAGAGAGCTCGTGAAATCCCTAAATCTCCATAAGATGTGACTTTGCTGTATCTGTAAAACATGTCTTTATATTGGACAAATAATATGAGTAATAATAACCAAATATTGTCTCTTATTTCTAATATTTCAATCCACCTTATACACTCTAGGATGATGAAAGCTGAAAAAGAAGCACACCACCACCTACACACACACACACACACACACACACACACACACACCAGCTTGTCACTGACACTTTTTATTTCTGCCAGTGTGTGTCGCTGCTTATGTACTGCAGTCCTACCTGGCATGTGGTACGTCGATGCTGGACGAGACGACTTTGCGTTTCTGCTCGAGCAGCGACACGGACCGCGTGTTGTCCTTCTCCATGTCTAGCGTCCGGCCTGCTCGTCTGTGCTCCGGCGCCCGCAGCTCCTCCACCCCGTTTATGGTCTCGCTTTTCTGTGTGCCACCGTTCTGACCCTGTGCTGGCACGTCACGCTGCCCGCCGTTACACAAACTCTGCCAAGAGCAAACACACACACACACACACACACACACACACACACACACACACACACACACACACACACACACACAGCCCACTGATTGCAGGAAAAACATTCTTCTACAACTGTTCCCCCCCATATATGTTGAAAAACCCGAACCGTTTGATTTCCCACCGACAAATGGAACGGTCAACATGATCACAGTAAAAGCGAGAACCTGCACAACAACTAATCAACTGATTGTTGATAATAAATATGATTTAAATATGACTAAATACAGCTAACATTGTAAGGATGTTACTGATTCGGTGGAAACCTCCATGAAGTCAGACAATCAGATCATCAGAAAGTTTTTCTGTTTGGCAGTAAAAATGCTTGATTGCGCATGTATGTTAAAATTATTTTTTATATATTACAAATGTATGCATGCTGAGAAAAAAAACAGTAAAACGAGGCTTCTGAGAACACAAACATCAACACGACACCAGTGTTTGTCTGAGTGTTTGGTGTTGTGTAATGCATTACAAAAGAGGTCAATATGTATCTGCATTCAGATATGAACTGGAAGTGGGCGTGGCCTAACCTAAAATATGTTTTCTGTTGTTGTTGTTTGTTTCTTTGTTTGATTTTATTTTTAACATGAATCCAACCACTATATCCTGGAACCACTGGAAAAAAAAAACATTTTGCACAAATTATAATAACAAATAGGAATTTGAAGACTATAATTACATTCAACTCTATTCAACCCCAGTTACACAAGTTCATAAATGGTCTCGAATAAGCACCCTGTGGAAATTTCTGGAAAGATTTACTTCAGGGTTGTTTTTTTTTTGTGTGTGAATCTACTACAAAGCTGGGACAAAGTTACAGTGCTGCTGAAAGTCAAAATAGGGTCCTTTCGTTGACATTTCAATATAATAAGATTTTATAATAAAGATGAAGAACGGTGAAGCAGAAAGATTCTAGGTTGTGCACAATGCATGCTCTGTGTAGGCAATATAAAGCAATGGCTCTACAAATAAATTCACAAGTAATTGATAAGTGTAGTCTTATCTACAAAGACTGGACACCCTGGTGTAGAGTACATGTGCAGATCTCTGTACATCTCACGCAGGAAGATTCAAGCTGTTTGCACTAGCACTTCCTCTACTGCACAGAAATCCCTGGTGGCCATGTTTATATGCAGACGAACAGGTCTGCTATACTCATATGCTATATGCCAGAGGTCTTCAACGTTTTCCAGGCCAAGGACCCCAAAACTGATGGCGAGATAGATCGGGGACCCCCTAATTATATATATTGTATGAAATTGTGTTATATCAAACTGGTACCAATACTTTCGCGACCCCCATGCAGTACCTCCGCGGACCCCCTGTTGAAGACCTCCGCTATATGCTATATATACATAGCTACAATTCATCTCGACCACAACATGCTGAAGAGATGCTCAATACAAAGAAAACAACATACTGATTGTCATCTGCCACTAGCTAGGTATTCAATTACTCTGTGCATATAATGCAAGCATTAAGTCCATGTGTATATGGATATCTGACCTCTCTATATTCAAAGATTTCTGTCCATATGAACAGCATTTTCAAGAATAACCCCATCCACATGAAAAACGCAAAAAACAATAAGAACACCAGCCCAGTAAGTGGTGATAATGCAAAAGAGTAAGAAAAAAACTGAGACATTTAATCATCAAATAAGAAATTACAGACCACAAACTAACATCCAGACATTATAAACAAAGCATTAATATTCGCAAATCTGCAACGGGTGTGACATCAGGGTCTTAAATAAAATTTTCCCGTCCACAGGAAAACAGTGGCAATGGAGGGTTTTTTTTTTCACCTTTGAGGGTGTTTTCAAAATGCTTAATTATCAGTGACCCCAAAACAACGTTTTTGCGCTAATGGGAGGCTGAAATGCGGAGAAAACAAAACTATTTAAAAAACCACATTAATCCAGATAGAACTGAAAACTGCATTTTCATTGTAAAATGCTCTCGGTCTACACTGGCGTTTTAAAACTTTAATAAAAATGCCCAGATTAAAACAATTAAAACCGCTCACATCCGCATACTGCGCGTGTGTAAGAAGCTTCAGTCTGCGTCGTCTCCATCAGCCCTTTAATTAGCAACGAATCTGAAGGTTGTAGAAAGTGAAGTGAATTATTAACAAAGCTATCAAACTTGATAGCAGGCACAACAACTGCAGTGCAACATCGTCCATCGTTTATAGAGAGAGATCGACCGATATTGATTTTTTTTTTACAACCGATTGATTATTTGTCTATGTGCCCGATAACGATATGCAGAACTGATATTTATTCATCATTTTACTTCCGTTTTAAACACAATGATAACAACATCGTTGTTGAACTATGATCTAAACAAACCGGTTTATTTACAACAATTTTGTCAATTTCACTTCGTCCTTGCATACAAAACAAAAATAAGTCTTATTTATACACCAATACATAGAGGGGTCTGAAGAGTGCTAAAAATACGTGCTCTGCTACTAAAGTGTCTTTTTTCTTTTTTAATAAAAGCTTTGATGAGGTAAACAAACAGGTAAAACAAACAAAGCACATAAAAATTATTCTAATAAATCTAAAAAACAAACAAACAAAAAAAAGAACTGCGCACATTTCTCAAAATGTCCACAAGATGGCACTATTTATCGGTAGATCCGATATTACAAAACTGATATCCGATTATGAAAAAATGCTGAAATATCAGGAAAAATATCGGTATAACTGATTATCGGTCGATCTGTATTTATTTTGACTTGAATGGGACTGCATCACATGACTAAAAATACAGCATAGATTTTGCATATCGCCATTTTCTCGGTCCACACTACAACGTGAAAACTGTGTTTGAAACGTATCCACACGGGAGAGCGTTTTCGAAAAGCTCCGTTTTCACTGGACAAAAACACAGTCTCAGTGTGGCCAGAAAGCCAAAACATAGAGGGGGGAAAAAAAAAGCGTTTTCATTTATCCGGATTAACATAAACGTAGCCTAAGTTAACTCCACACAGTTAACAACATCCGAAATCATCCAACAAATGAAGCAACTAATTACATGAAACTGCAATGAACTGCTTTATTAATGTGCAACAGTTTCCCATCAAATGACACATTATAGTCTATAATTAAACTAAGCAAGTTCCTCATTAAGGCTGGGTCAAATGCATGCACGGCAAAAATTTAACATCAAAACATTTTGCAAATGGCAAATGCACAAGCCATGATAACATCTAACAGCTATAATAATAGCATAACAAATGAATGCAGCTTTATTATGACTGTGAAATGTTTATATTCAATATTTACAAAAATTGAGTTATTCAAAAAAGAAAAGGAGGGAAAATGAAACAACTGGTATACAACATAGATTTGAACATTTTAATCAGTGAGTAATAGTGAAGTTATTATATCTCTGGCCAAACCAACAACATTTAAAAAGTGAATGTGCATAGTGTTACGGTCAGGTTTAACAGTGGAGTTACTGTTAGCACCATGAAGTTCATTAATTTCTTATTTTAGAACATCCCAAAGCGTTTCATTCCTCTTATACCACAGCAATTTGCCAATGCTAACAATTTTTTATACATTTATAGTTACATTTAATGTTGTGCAACATCCCTGAAACAAGTTAGTTCCTGTTTTTCTGTATCACTTTCATAAGTGTTATAAACAGCCATTCCCTTAGCAGCCTCTCTCTATTAACCTGCTTACTATCACAATCTGCTTTACTTCACCCGGTTCATCATACACATTGCACTGTTATTTCTATTCAAAGTTACAAACAGGTGAATTAGTCTACTGCACAAAGTTAGAAGAATTATGTTGCCAGAAACAGACATTATATTGTACATTCATATGTTTCACATTTGGCACAATGATACTTAACAATGTCATGACGTTTCGTAGGCCATCCTACCTCTTAGTCTTGAATGCCTTGAACAGTATTCCAAAGTATTGTTTATATTCACATTTAATTTCAATTTATGTGTATGTGATTGTGCCCTGCGATGGACTGGCACCCTGTCCAGGGTGTACCCCGCCTTGTGTCCGATACTCCCTGGGATAGACTCCAGGTTCCCCCGTGACCCTGAGATGGAGTAAGCGGTTGAAGATGGATGGATGGATGTACTTAGTACATTACACATCTCTTATCTTACTCTAACGGACATGTGTGCTTTTAGCAGCTACTCTCAGGGTGACATGCTCTGTGAAACAAACATGCCTATCGGTTATAATTAGTTTATTTTTAAATTAAGCAATTCATAAGGCAGTGTCCACGGACACATCGCGTTCCTTTAAACTCTTTGGGGGTTTCAATCAAATTAAACATATCATAATTCTATAAAATTAATTGGATTGGAGAGCAGCACGAGGGTTCCATTATTTGATTGGATTAAACACATCCCCCACTCTGTGCCCTGTATCTGTGCTTACTGTATAGGAGCTGACATGCTGCACAGCTACTGTATTACGCTTCACTAGGGGGAAAAACAGATTTACCCCTGGTCAGTGATCGTCATGTTCCCTGCTCATGCTCTGCTAAAACAAAGAACCACTTGAAACTTGCAGCTAGACGTTTATATCTCCTCCTGAGTCGAGCCGTGTCCTGGGTTACGATCTGTAGTTAATCAGCCTTTAAAAGCACTTCAAGGACTGTAGCAAACACCAAGAGCACCTCTACTGCATGTCTCAGAACGATCAGTCATCGATCATGAGCGAATCTATGCAGGACACCGTGATACAGGGACAGCACCCGGCTTTGTATCACACAGTAACACAGAAAGCGTCAATGCACTCTAACCATTAGTCTAATGACATTAGAGAAATGGATAGAAGAAAACCTTCTTTGTCCAGTCTTTGTCCTCAAGGCTCATGCTTATAAAGCCCCTCCCTAAAACAAGTCAACAAGTGGCATTCCATCAAGCTGAATAGGGCACCATTAGGAATCCTGGCACCGTGCCAAGAACCACAGAGTCTACACTTGTCCCATCCGAGAAACCTTATTTCACCAAATGCTCAGCGGTGATCTGCCCCACCTGAGCTTCAAACACATATCCTCCAAACACACCTTCCTTGTTTGCAGCTGAACTTTTTTGGCGCTCTGAATGAGACGTAACGCCAATAGTCGCACTTGGATGCAAGGCCTGAGCTTTGATCTTACTACTTAACACTAAACTGCTGTTTGTGTCAGGGTGGAACAATACCGCCCGTACAATAATACACAAACACCACATACACCGTCGGCATGTCCATTCTTCCAGATCAACCATTAAATTTGAAAACCTCTTGCAGTCATGGACAGATGCACAACAGCTCATGTTGCTGTCCTGTTCTGTTAGAAGCTATTTTTATTTTGATATTTTCATCATCTGTGTTTTTATGAAACTTCTAATTGAAGCCGACTGACGTCATTGAAGTGAGGTAATTGCAAAAAAAAAAGCTTTGTTTAGATATCAAGCCAAAAAGAAGCACCATCTTATCCAGAGTGAATAATGAATTACAGATAATCGATAACTTGGCCATGTTTTTTTTTTTTTTTTTTTTTTTGTAGCCATGGTTAATTTATTTTAAACAGGTGATTAAACCATGGCCACAGTGCATACAGAATGCAGCAACAATGGATTAGATAAGAGTATCAGCCAATAAAGAAATATATAAACAGCCTGTTGGGGAGGGAAGACAGAAAGGAGGTTATCATGAACCAATACATGTACATACACACACGCGCGCGCGCTCTCGCTCTCTCTCGCTCTGTCTCCCTCTCTCGCTCGCGCCAGTGTGCAGAATGCTGCAGAGCGGGTTAGTTTCGCCGTGCTTATGCGCCACAACAGGTCAAACAAAAACAACGCGCATGTCCGTGCTGCAATAACCAGGTTTCATATTATGCACGTATTAGACATTATGCATGAAGCATGCACGTGATATGAACATCTAATGCGCATTTAACAGCTCCGTGCATTGTAAACAACATGCACGCTCACTGTTAGTGTTCAGCACAGCCGATGATTATGATGATGATGATGATGATGATGACCGACAAAGCAGGCGATGGGCTTCAAAACAAAAACAAAAACAAGCTTGCTTCTGCAGAGCGCGCGCGCACGCGCACACACACACACACACACACACACACACACACACACACACCTTCAAGCTCGGCTTCCTTGCTCCTTTGACAGCTTCTTCCTCTGGGTGTCCGCTCGGTACCGGTGCGTCCCTGTTCTCGCGCTCTCCCGCCTCCCCCACCGCCGCTCCCGAGCCGGGCGCGTACACGCGGCTGCCGATCAGTGAGCGCTTCACCAGGCGCCGGGCGTGCATGACTCGATCGAACACGGATTTCGGAAAATCGCCAAACAAAAAAACAAAACAACCTTTTACAAGTGAAAAACGTCGAAATCAAAATGACAGCCCTGTAACGGCGCGAGCTCTGCAAATGCGTAACAAGCCCGATAATGCATCTTCAGACATTTCAGGCTCAGTCGCGCGCGTTCCACTGTTTAATCAGGATGTCAAACAATGCATATTTAATCACCTAAACAAAGCTTAGATCTCATGCTACATGTAGGTCGGACACACGGATCTCTCGCTATCCGACCGGCGAGGACCTTTTTTTCACTCGGGCTGTTTGTTTTCCTCGCGGAGGCGTGCACAAAACACGGCACGGCGCGCGCGCTTCGGACGGAACACCTCGTAGAAATTCAACAACGCAAACCCGGAAACTGATTATATATAAAGAACCGAGTGAGGACGCTTTCACCAAGACACCGAGCAGACACCCCGATGCGTGTCGCCTAAATCCGGAATGAATCGAGTGCAACTCCGTTCCGTGCCGGTCTTCCTTCCCCGAGCCTGCAGCCTCTACCGGCAGAGCGCGCGCTGTAAACATGTGCCGGGATCTTCGCTCCTATTGGCTAGCAGCGTACACGCCTCCGCGTCCTGCCGCTCTCCTCTCCATCTCGCATCATCTTCCCTCCTGAAATATGGGCCGCTTTCCAAACAGAACGCGCTCCACGGATCCGTACCTTATTGCTAGTGTTATTCAAAACCTCGTGCGCGAGAGTAGACTGGAGAGTTCCCGGATGTAACCCAGGCATACACTTTAGAGTGCGTCTCAAATCGCATTCAGCCACATGACTACTCAATGGTACGGTTTATGCATGCAACCACAGAGAGAAAAAAATGCCTACAAATGTTCAAAACAATGACGCCATGCTGTATTTGACGCTATATTTGCAGTGCTTTTCAACAGGTATGTCGTTATAAAGTGTCAACAGCTTATTTGATATATATATATATATATATATATATATATATATATATATATATATATATATATATAT
>JAFFST010013667.1:99918-111379 GCA_022414735.1 Noturus placidus | reverse complement strand
CCGATGCCTCCTGGGATAGGCTCCAGGTTCCCCGTGACCCTGAAAAGGAGTAAGCGGTTGAAGATGGATTGATGGATGGATGTTAGTAGCCGAGATATTTTCCCCCACTACAGGCCTATAGCAAGAAAGTATGCGGTTTGGGATGCAGTTGTACTCTCTTGTTCGCCGTAAAATGTTGAGCACTGCCGTGTGTGATCGTGTCCTGTCACAAACTGCGGTGAAAACTCTCACACGACGTTCATAATGTGATTAAGGTGTTTACATGTCTGTAATACACGTTGATAATGTGACTAAAACAGGAGTACTCCACATGTCTTAATTCGATTAGAGTTTAATTCGAGTATGACCTTAATTAGATTAAGGGAAGTAAAAATTGCTGTTTACATGGTAGTTTCTTAATCAAAGTATGGTCTTAATCGGGTTAAGAGTGGATTATTGTTTTCCATGTAAACGCAGATATTGTGTATGATGCGTATATATGAATTTTAGGATTGCTTATGATTTGAATCATTCATTTGTTGTCAGTAAGTGTTTTTTTTATTCTGGTCAGGGTCACAGTGGATCTTGAGCCTGTTCTGAGAACTCATGGCACAAAATGGGAATCTATTCAGGAAGAGATCCAGGCACACACTTTTTCATATCTAGAGGCAATGTAGCATAGCCAGTTCACTTCCTGGCATGTGTTTTCTGTATCTAAAAACGCTTAGATATTAGCTCAGATCGCTTGTGGGCGGCTTCCACTTAGGAGCCCTCAATAATAAGTTCCGCTATTTTTTCCCCTGCAGTGATGCTCCTGGTTAGAGTTCTGTGGTGATGTACACTGACACATCTGACACCGACATTTCAACACAGTAATACAAATAAATCACTTCTCACTGTTCTATCTAGTTGGCTCGCCAATAAGGACAGTTCTATAAGTATGCCAACACCTAATATATATCTGCTTGCATTTTGCTGAAAATTTTTGACCATCAGTGTATGATGATAGGTTTGGATGGCAGATGGCCCTATTTAGTGCATGACTTAAGAGTTTTTATTATCCTGACTGTCTGATCAAGGGATGACACTTGTAGGGAACGATTTCAATAAGAAAATCTTATAAGGTACTTTATTGTATCTATGTTTTATATACATTTATCAGACGCTTTTATCCAAAGCGACTTACAAAGGAGAGCACACTCACACACCAATGGTAGCAGAGCTGCCATGCAAGGTGCTAGCTTGCCATTGGGGGCAAATTAGGGTTCAGTGTCTTGCCCAAGGACACTTTGGCATGGGATCACCCGGGCCGGGATTCGAACCACCAACCCTACGCTTAGTGGATTAGTGGACAACCCGCTCTACCATCTGAGCCACAGCCGCCCATTTAAAGATCTGGTGTAATGTTTTCATTTTATCAATGAGGTAAATGTTCATTGTGGGGTTTTTTAAGGGCAGCTATGTTTTGAAGCACAACACACGAAGGGAAAAATGTGTCTGTCAGGAATAAATCAAATGAAATTGTGCCTGGATGATACCAAAACACATCATAGCCTTCACTCTGGTTATGCTTTGGGTCACTTTAAAAACAGTTTGGGCGGCTGTGGCTCAGTCGGTAGAGCGGGTTGTCCACTAATCTACTAACCGTGGGCTTCGCGGTTCGAATCCCGGCCCGGGTGATCCCATGCCAAAGTGTCCTTGGGCAAGACACTGAACCCTAATTTGCCCCCAATGGCAAGCTAGCACCTTGCATGGCAGCACTGCTACCATTGGTGTATGAGTGTGCACTTGTAAGTCGCTTTGGATAAAAGCGTCTGCTAAATGAATAAATGTAAATGTAAATGTAAGGTCATGATAGGGGATCATCAAAAACGACTGACCATTGTAACGCTCCTACTAATACGTTTTCTAATGTAATTCATTCCTGAACATTACACAGACTCCTAAAATATTCTGCATTGAGACAGGCCATCTGGTGTCCAGGCCTGTGATCATACACTGATGGTCATCTGCAGAATCTGTATGTAGGTAAGTGTTACATGTGTTGTCATGTTTTGGCATAACAGAAGGTATCGGTAGGCCTTGAGGACAAAATGGTGAGGATTGAAATTATTATGGAGATTGTGTGCAGTGTTTTCTGTGAACGGCCGAAAACTGAAAAATGTAATTGACCAGATTATAACTGCACATTGTTTTTTGTGCAGCTCAAGTAAAATTAGTCATCAAATGAGTTCAATAATTTGCATTTGCCTTATCTGAATGGTGTACTTGTGAACAGATCGTCTTTTCACTAAAATGGCCTCGTGTTCCGTCAGGCTTGTAGTGACTGGAATATAAGTCACCAGAACAGCATCCGGATAACAATGGCAACTGTTATATTTAAAATAGTTATTCTATTACTGATGGCCTTTTAATGACCAGAAGAACGGATGGCTCAGAAACATAAGAAAATCCTCAAGATATTTCTATATTTCACTTGGTGAGACTCTCGGCATCACTGTAAATCACAGGATTTCATGGCCTTCTTTTGTAATTGTTGCGGCCAAAAATGCTTGATTTTGCTGCGGCTTTTTTCAAAGTTAGCGATGCAATTTGTGGAGATTTTTGTGCTTTTTTTGCGGAAAACTACTTTAATTGGAAAAATTGCAGTTGCACGACATTGCTTTGCACAATCTTTCGCAGCCATATTTGTAAATGAGACCTTTTAGCTGTACTCACGTTCGACGCATGTGAACCGTAGAGGTTTAGCTGAATGCGCGTTGTGATGTCACGTGACGCATCTTGGCCCAAACCTGTGGGAAATCTGTGATTCATTCAAAAAAATTGCAAGCTCCTCAGAATATTACCACATGTACTTGGTTTTATGTTAATTACTATGACCGCAAAAATTGCAAAATCCTGGAGGGACTGAAACGTATGCACTGTTCACAAAAAAAGCAAAGCAATATACGTACAGTTTGTGGAACAGTGATGGCCAGGGGGGCCACTAGTAATCCTGGTGACCCAGCCCCCCCCCAGAAAATTTTCATCTTCTAGACAATTTTAAGATCCCTAGGCTCCCAATCTAATTAGGGACTCGTCTCATACCTCTCCCTTCACAGCAACTCCGGTGATAGCATTTGAAAACATGATGCTCTCTTAAAGATGGCAAATAGCTAAAATCCCTCTGTGGCATATCAGTATCCTGGATATAATAAAACATATGCAGTAATTATTGAGACTCAATGATTTTTCTTTCTGTAATTTGATTTTACAACCACAGGATTTTTATAAAATGGTTAAGCCATTCTCTGAATGTACTAAAGAGGATGGATTTGGTACCATGGGGAATAAGTTGCCATTTTATGCCCTGCTTTTTAATGGAAAACAGTAATGCCTGAAAAACATCACTGCCCACAACATTCAAACAAGCACTGAGCAGTAGAATACTGCCATAAAAGCACATACTGATGAATAATGCTGCTGCATTAGTTTAGACATGGTAAATATTTCTACAGCATAATGTTGCTGTCATGTTTTTTCATTGTGGAAGCAGATGGGAGGACACTTTCATGTTTTGTCTAACTTTTAAGTATGCGTCTCACACAATCACCAAAGTAGTTTACTACCTGTGAAACATGCAAAAGATGTTTGTTTGTTTGTTTGTGGTTTCCCCCCCCCCCCCCCAAGAACAGTACCAGAATTTCTATTTGCCGTCCTTGGCAACAAGTCTCTTCAAATATAGTGATCCTTTTATCTTGACTGATCTACCGTGGGTTCTTTATATGCACAAATTTCTTTTCATTTAATGAGTACTAATAGACACGGATGTACAAAACACACACGAGCTCTTTTGATAAGTCCAGCATGACTGCAATATTTAATTGGCAAATGACATTTTAAAAGATTATGATGATACAAAACAAATGCAGTAATACATATTTACAAAAAAATAAATCAAATAAAATGCACTCAATTCACTAGGATGCAAATGATAACGTTATAATATTATGTTTTGATATTAAATAATTGATGTACCTTCACAATACGGAGCTTGTACCAAGAAAATGTACCAACATTTTCACCAAACAGGACCGATTCACAATCACACCATAGACTGTGGGACCCTGTTTTACATTATATATACTTCCTTTTAAATTCCTTTTAAAACAACCACAGCACTTAAAAAGAAAAATCCACACAGACTCCTGTGCTTGTGCTGAGAAAGAGATACATAATTAAAGCCTTCATTGAAAGAGGAGCAAAGACAGGCACATTATTGAAGTGGTATGTAAAATCGTACAATAGGTTAAGTTATGAATAAAGTTAATGCAGTGTCTGTTTTATACTTGTGAAAAGCACTTCGTATCTGAAGTTTGTACATGGTGGTAGTAGTGCCAAGGTGAGTACCTTTTGTGCTTTACAAATATATGACTCTGTACCTACTATAGGCTATGGCAATGCAATTTATATGACTGATCAATACAGAATTCATTTTGACAAGCATGACAATATTCTTCACTTCACAAATAATTTAGAAAATTCCTACATCAGCAACAGATATGCTTTTCCCCACTATGATTGTTAGCATTATGGATTGATGTAATAGGATTGTACGTACCACAGGAAGGGATTTTTATCTACATGATCCAGAGATGCCAACATGCTAACAACATGCTAACAATATTAAGCAAAAAAAAAAAAAAAAAAAATTTTGTACCACAAAAACCCTAACATATGTAAGTAATATTTATAAAAGTGCTGAACGGTACATTTTGCCCTATTCTTTTACCAACAGAAGAGAGAGCAGCCCTCGTTCATCAAGATAAAGTCTGCGTTAAAAAAAATCAAATGTGTCTCAGGAACAGCGTTCTTTCCCCTTCAGTGAACTGCCTTTTCCAGTGAGCTAATGTTATGTCATGTAGTCTGATCACTGCTTTTTAAAAAAAGCATCGTTTTTCTGTAGCAAGGGGTCAAAAATTGTAAATGCCACAGCTAAATCTTACATGCTGACATTTCTGTATAATCAACTTATATTACTATAAGCTCTTGGTTTTGATTGCAAATGTAATGAAAGTACTCTTTTTTTCCCTTCCTATACATGTTGTGCATATTTCTTGCATTTTGATCTCTGATTCAAAAGCTGTGAGGTAATCAAATATATGCATTTTGCTACAGCGGTGTTGCTGGTTGTCAAGCATCATAATGAGAGCACTGCGGTGACAATAAATGATGGCACCCAAATATTCACATCACATCACCATTCTGTACATACACAGCCTTTCATTCCTTTAGATGATTGTTGCACTATGTCTGAATCCACATGAAACTAACCAGAAGCTGCTATTCTCTTTATAGCAAGAGAATCGTTCATCTTTAGTAACTGCTTTATCCTGGTCAGGATTAGGGTGTATGGATCTAGAGCCTATCCCAGGAACACTAGTTGTTAGGCAGAAATATAAACTGCCAGTTGATCACAGGTAGACTCACTCATTCATTCACAGGTAGGAGACATTAACCCCAGCTCAGGATCGAACCAGGGACGCTGGAACTGTGATGTGGAAATATATAATTACATTTAAATGTTACAACAAATCTGAATATTTTTTTTTCTAAACCCCTACACCAACAGCAAAAGTGACCCCGAATTCATTTAATTTACTGGAGTTCCGTCATTTTGAGTAAATAAGTGCTAAACTAAGCCCGTCTGATCCACTGCTACATCACTCGGATTCACTGAAGCGTTGTGTGACTCTCAGTCAGAGACGGGACGTCTCACTATTCAGCTCCAGCTCTCCAACATTTGCGTAGTCAGACTCCAAAAGCCCATTATCCTGCTGGCCCTCGTCCGGTATGCTCTTTGCGATCTTGACGGTCTCGTACCCCTGGTCTGTGTTCTCCGCAGGCTGCTCGGCAGGGGGTGAGGGGTACATGTCTCTCACCGTAGCGTACAGCTCGCTGGAACTCGACTCCACCACTATGCCCCTGATCTCACCGATACTGCTGTAGTCAGGTTCACTCTCCTCTTCCTTCGCTGGCATATCTACAGTGGAGTACAGGGCCGATAACTGCGGGGGGGGGGGGGGGGGGGCAGGAAAAGAAAATAAGCAGTCTGGTTTTACAGTCAGTTTAAAAATCTGAATTTATTTAATGTAATACAAAATCTTGTTCTAATTCATTGTACATTCTGTGTATTTGGTCAGCATGAGAACTGAAACATCCATCCATCCATCCATCTTCAACTGCTTACTCCTTTTCAGGGTCACGGGGAACCTGGAGCCAACCCAGGAGGCATCGGGCACAAGGCGGGGTACACCCTGGACAGGGTGCAAGTCCATCGCAGGGCACAATCACAAATACTCTCACACACACATTCATACACTACGGACACTTTAGACACGCCAATCAGCCTAACATGCATGTCTTTGGACTGGGGGAGGAAACCGGAGTACCCGGAGGAAACCCCCGACACACGGGGAGAACATGCAAACTCCGCACACACATGGCCCCGGCGGGACTCGAACCCTGGACCCTGGAGGTGTGAGGCGGACGTGCTAACCACTAAGCCACCGTGCGCCCCTGAGAACTGAAACAGAATAATGTAAATAATTAACCATTATTGCTGAGAAACTCTCCTCTGAGACCAAGAGGCCCAAACATGTTCCAACATGACAGTGTCTCTGTGCACAAAGCAAGCTCCATGAAGACATGGTTTGCCAAGGTTGGAGTACAAGATCTCAAGTAGCCTGCACAGAGCCCTGACCTCAACCCCACTGAACACCTTTTGGATAAACTGGAATGCCAACTGCACCCCAGGTCTCCTCGGCTGACATCAGTGCCTGATCTCACTAATGCTCTTGAGGCAAAACATTGACTTTATACAGTATATACAGTGATTGGGTTGAATGGACAAATCCCCACAGCCATGATCCATAATCTAGTGGAAAGCCTTCTTAGAAGATTGGAGGTTATTAAAACAGTCAATGGGGACTAAATCTGGAAAAGGATGTTCAAAAAGCATATACGAGTGTGATGGTCAGGTGTCCATGCAGTCCAAGTTAATGCTTTATAGCTTAGTTTATACAGCTATAAATAAGACAAACTGTTGTTTTGAAGCAGGATTTTATCATTTTTGTCTTGCACCACTGACTCGGAATGGACAAGATGTATGTTTTAAATTTGACACGGGAAGAAGGAAAAAAAAGCAAAAAAAAAAAAAAAGCTGTGACGTAATGTCTCCAGCCCAGTAGTTAGTCTCTTGTCCAATGAGTTGGTGTGATTGGATAAACAGCAACAGAAAATCTACTGCAGAATCTATGATGGTTCATGTTTAGAAAACTGAAGTCACTGAACTACGACCAGTATTTTTCACACGTTTTTTGGTTCTGCTAAAGTATTTTCCCCTCATACTCAGTATGGTCCTTTCAAATACTTTGCTCGGCTTGTTTGGACTACAGTTGATAGATAACCTCCATCTTCGAAAAACCATGATTCACAATACTATCAGCAGTAGATCTCAGAATCATGTAGAGCTTCTGATTATATTTCTGGTCCAGAAATTAGCACCGCCCCCAACTGGGACAGCACTTCTTAAAACACACTCACGCCAAGGGCGTAACCATGTTATGGACATTGGGGGGGTCCAAGCGCTTGGACATTGGGGGGGGTCCAAGCGCTAAACCCATTCCCCCCAATCCCCCCCAACCCCCCGCGCAGCCAAACTTCCAAAATTTTATACTGAAATTTTGTATATGTAGAACATAGGTTTAGGATTACAGTTACTGTTTGAATTCACATGGTTTCTGAGTGATAGAAGCTCCCACAGCGTGGGGAAACTGCTCAAATACATCACCGAACTTGCGTTGAGTCTGGGCCAAACCAAGTGTACAATTGGAGGTGGGGGGGGCATATTTTCCGTAACAAACGTGAATATATTAAAAAAGAATATAAATAAATAAATAGATAAATAAAATAAACAGAATAGATGAAGAAAAGACAGATCCGTTTGCAGGTAAATTTAATGCGGAACATATAGAAAATATTTTCTCCTGTATATTGGGGGGGACAGATTGGTATTTCCTCAATACTGGGGGGGAACACGACCCCCTCAAAGAGTGCGTGGTTACGCCCATCTGGAATTAAGACCAGTCTATAAATGTAGTGAATTTCTTGCAGGACATGTGCAGGTAAGTTTTCAACATGCTGAGTTTATTGTTATCTTCACAGAATTAACCCTCCTATTATGTTGGGGGAGGGGGGGGGGGAATTACATCCATTATGTTATTGGAGTCAAAATGACTTCCACAGTTTAAATACACAAAAAACAGCAAAGAACAGCTTAAGACAGTAAACCTTTATAACGGCGTGTCCGAGACAAGCCGTAAGAAGAGATGTCTGCATATAAGTTCATGAGCCTAAATGAGGAAAGTCAAAAAATCTCAAATGTGGAAATGGGTTAAATTGACCCATAGCATAATAGGAGGGTTAATGTCGGTTAATACAAAATGAAATTTGTGTGAAGAAGCGATTTAACCACTGTGAACATTTTAATATGAGGCATCTTACTGAAAGTTCACCAGCTCAGAAATTTTGTTGCATTCATATTGTTTTAATCCAACTAATGTTTCTAATAGCATATGCTTGTCTGTGTCAAATAAGGGACTCAACCGTATTTGACAGGCAGATGACAGATGGGACATTTACAAAGAGAGTGTTGAGGAGGTTAAGAGCCTTGTGGCATCAGATGCTACATTCAGTCACGTCAATAAGTGAACATAATCATCTGCCTTATGAACGCATGCACAAGGCGACAGTGGTGTGTGTGCTCGAACAATGCAAGATGTTCCCTTTAGCAGCTCACTGCCGTGTCGACTAGATGAGTCCATCACAGCAGCAGGCTGAAAAGTGCTTCAAGCTCCTGTCATCAACACAGAGTTTATCCTGTCATCCTGTTCATGTCAACAAGTCACACTCTTTATGCTTCAACTCAAATTATTCAGTATTTCCAGACACGCACAGTCCGTAAAAATGTCTGACGTGATGCATGTGGACGGGACTAAAAACCCAGAGGTACACATTTGGTACTTACTCCATGTCATTGTAAAACTAGTCCATTCTGAATAAGGCTATAGACAGCAGAAATTCTTCTGCTATCTGGGGAACATTCCTCTTCCTTGTATTATCTGAACAATGCCATCGGTTCGCTTGTATACATAAGAGGGCAGCTAGGTCAGACTGCTAGCTAGTGTGCAGTAAAGGAGAAGCAACTAGTGAATGGATATTTTTGTAAAAGTTTATTTTAGCACTCCACAGCTTTGTGACTGTTTTCCCAGTGGTTACACTGGTTCAACAGTCATATTGTAGTAAATATCCGACAGATGGGTGCACCTGCCAGGCATGACAACACCTACAAAGCAAGTCTTTATGCGGGTATCAATAACAAAACAAGTACATCCCTTTACATGCTGATTACCTGTTGAGCCATACCTCATTAAGATGTTATCCTGCTGGCAGAGAACACAGCTATACGCTAAACAATACAACATACTGCTATGATGGACCCATAATTAACTTAACCTAAAACTGGTACTGTCGCATGTGTATGGCTGGGGGGTGGGGGGTGGTATATGTGTACACAGTACATGTGATGTGTGGCAGTATATTCATGTGTCCCACTGCTACCTGACTAATCTATCAAGAAGTCGAGCGGTTACAGTGACAGTGGACACCTGGAGCATACTGTGCTTACTGCAGTGCAGAGCTCTCTCTCTCTCTCTCTCTCTCTCTCTCTCTCTCTTTCTCTCACACACACACACACACACACACACACACACCATCAAGCCAGCTGTTTCTTAACCCCTGGTGTGTGCAGACTTCCATTTAGTCACCTCTTTAACTCACCTCTCTGGGGTAAATAATGAGTTCTGAATGGAGTTGATATTGAACAGCTGCTTTTCACACAAAAAAATGCTGTAGCAAACTGGGATTACATTGTTTAGGGGTCTAGGTATTGAATATGTTCCATGTAGCTAGGAAAGTAATTTGAAATTGAATCAATCATAAATTACAGAGCCTTAACATGCAACCACCTTTAAATAATTAAATAGCAGTTTCGCATAAATCAGCATAAAACCTTTTACATTCCTGTGTTCTCCATCGACTCGAAATCTGCCATCCTCCCTCTGCACGTCGATAGATTTCATTTCTTCTGCTTTATTACACAAGCTAATTCAGCTAGCCATTTCTTTGACCACTTTTGGAATGTAATGCTTTCCACGCCGATGCGGCGATCGGACGTACCTAAAAACGTGTCTGTGTAAATTAAGGCCAGATTATATTGCATTTTGTTTTCATTGTGTTGAGAGTAATGTTAATCTACGTAATGCTCATGTGAAAATACAGAAGGCCTGAAGTGGCTTTTTTCCCCCCAAATGTAAAATGCAAATTTGATTGGTTGAAAGCATGGACACACCCTAATTATCCCAGCAGACAAGGGACATCCATTTAGGTCCGCATTTGGTCCGGTTTATAACGTTCGCGCTGGCAGAGGTTCCAAAGATGTCAGTAATAACGTAAATCATAACACTACTGAATGTGTTCATTGCAGCAAAAGTCCCCTAAGCTTCCTGAAGGGCTGATGGACATCCTATGAACGTGAATTGTGAAAGGGACCCTACACACAGACTTTCATCGACGATATGAATTTTGTTCCTGTGTATTAAAAATATTTAAAGAACATTCACATGTGTTTGTTTCGTGTTTCTACTGAAGGATGCATTAAAAAATATTGCTTGTTTGTGCCGTATTTAATTATATATGTAAATCAAGAGTAAAGTTGTAGTGAGTTGATTACATAAATGTATACATATTATAGATTTTTTTAGATGCCTGTCCAAAATCATATAATTGTCAGAAGGCATCGTAGGACCTATTTTACAACCCCATTTTATGCCAGAAGTGAAGCATTTATTTTTTTGCTTTCTTGCACTGGTATAATAATTCAGTCCCTCCAGGATTTTGTGATTATGAGATCACAGAAATTAACGCAAAATCATGTAAACTCGGAGGAGCTTGCGGTTTTTCAAAATGACCGCAGATTTGGGCCCAGACGCATCATGTGACATCATCACAACGTGCATTTATCCAAAGCCCTCTTCGATTCATGTGCATTGAGAACAGCTAAAAGGTCTCAATTACCAACAAACATCACAGTAAAAGAAAAAAACAAAACAATTTCCTGTCATTGCAATTTTGCAAGTCAAGTACTTTTCCAGAAAAAAAAAAAAAATCAAATTCTACTGAGAAAAATGCAGCAAAATCAAGCATCACCAAAAAAACTCTGCAAAATCTTGTATGGACTGATAATTGTAGGATGTAAATATTATCCTGACTATCAGATCATTGCATTATGACTGTATATTATCACATAAGATTTTCACTTACAGTGGTGTGAAAAAGTGTTTGCCCCCTTCCTCATTTCCTGTTCCTTTGCATGTTTGTCACA
>JAFFST010013667.1:69627-89462 GCA_022414735.1 Noturus placidus | reverse complement strand
GGGGGGGGGGGGGGGGGGGATAATTAATTAAATGGACCCATAACTCTCAAGATAGACATTTTACTCAGAAATGTATACCAGTTTTCTAAATTAACTGCAGCAGTAGTGTGCAAGAAAACCGGTTCCATTAATGAAATTGATAATTATGTTTAAGCGACTTTAATCAGTCTCTCCAGGATTTCGCAATTTTACGATCGCAGAAATGAACGCACAATCAAGCAAAATCCACAATATTCAGAGGAGCTAGCAATTTTTCAAAATTACAGCAGATTACCCGCAGATTTGGGCCAAGATGCGTCATGTGACGTCCTCACAATGAACATTCAACTAAATCCCTCATTGATTTACGTGCATCGAACATGAGTACGGCTAAAAGGTCTCATTTATCAACAAACATCACTGTGAAAGACAACACAATTTCGTGCATTTGCAATTTCGCCAATTCAAGTTGTCCCCCCCCTCAAAAAAGCACAAAAACTCTGCAAGTTGCATCGCAAATTCTGGAAACACACACACACACACACACACACACACACACACACAAAACGTGAAATACTGTATGGACTGTATAATGTACATATGAATGCTACTGGGGCAGATGGTACAGACTATAAATAGGCTAAGTCTGATGTATTAAAAATAGAAAGAGATTGATGTACAGTTTAAGTTTTGACATCCACATCAGATTGTTTGTTGCCAACAAATTATTATGATTACTTTGGATTTTTTTGTGGAACAACACACAAATGGTCATAAAACAAATCCACAGCATGATATGAAGAAGCAAGGCAGGGGCTGGAGCATATCAGAGACAGGCAGGGGATTACATTCCTTACATTGAAACATCCCCTAGATTTGATCGCTATTTCAAATGCTATTTTTCAGCCCACTTCACTGAAACATTCATGACACATCATCATCAGTGACTGAAAAGGTGTATGTGCTGGTTTAATGAACGCGAACTAGGTGAATTATATACTCCATCATCCAGTATCACGACCAGCCGTCAATGAATCCTACAACATACTTACACTATTTCACAGCTTAATCCCAGGAAAAGCCAAGCAAGTGTGATAATGATGAGGATGATGATATGAGGTACTCACCCTTGACAGCCGGCACACAGTACCAGCAGCAGAGTGAGCAGCAGGAAGGCCCAGAATGCCGTGAGTGTGCTCACTATAGCCAGCTCACCACTGAACTCTGATCCTGCAACCCCTGAACCCCATAGAGCACTCAACGCAGGAGCCATTACACATCACACCGAGCAGCCGTCTTCATCGGCCACACACTGAAAGAACTATGGACAGAGAGAGAAAGAAAGAGAGAGAGAGAGAGAGAGAGAGAAGCGATGTGTCATGTACAAGGAAACATCAACCGACTTAGCCTCAAGCAATAACACTAATAAACACCTTTTCCTGTGTGAACGCTACGACAGTCACACTTTATTTTTCTAAGATATGCGTTTAAAACCAACAGAGCAATGCCTAACATCAAAACAAACTGATAAACATGTAAAAACCCTACTTGTACATCATGTCTCCTTTCCTGTGCTAAATTTTGATTATGTTTAGTTAAACATCTTTGAAAGCAGCGCTGCATAATTAATCATATTTAATTTGGCTTCAGCAATTAATTAAAGCTAATCAACTCTTAGCCAACTCTTGGACAGCTTAGCCAAGGTTAATTGGATAAAATTGGATTTTAGCCTTTATTGACTTAAAATTAATTACATTTGGAGGTTCACATTTATATGTTTAACTGAATTACTGCGGTAGATTCATCCATTTAGAGTAGAATTTTTCCAATATTGAACATGTGGCAGAAGCTGTTTTATATTGATTCAAAGATTTATACATTTGTAATAATAATAATAATAATAATAATAATAATAATAATAAATAAACAAATAAATAAATATAGTTTTTTATACTTAATGAATCCTGCAAACAAATCTTTTGTTGGTTGAAATAAATGAAATAATAAATAAAATTGTAAAAAGGTATGCAAACTTGCAGTCAAATGACTAATTGACAGTATGAAACTAATTATGTCATGTTCAGTCCAAATAGTAAAAAATATGTAAAAAATTTTAATTAATTAATTAATAAATAAGTAAATAAATAAATTACATACATGTGACTATAGATCTGAGAGTCATTTTGTCAGCCTACTTGAACATCATAATACAAGGTTGTGTATTGTATTGTCCAGAAGGGGGCACACAAACTCGAACCCGAATATGCAGTCCCACACATACTCCTTACACACACTGCAGTCTGACAATCTGCGTAAACAAACTACTGCTGTGTGTTTCAGTAAGTAAGACCCTGATGAAGTAAGTAAGCAAGACCCAGTGAAGACAATGATGTGACAGTGATCCCGAGGCTTAGGCTGGATTCAGCAAAGCCCTTGTGTGGAGTTATTTTTAGGCAGGGAGGGAAGTACCCCACCTCCACAAACCGAATGAGCAGATAACAATCAAATGGCTGGCATCCCAGAGAGTGGCAGAGAGCCCGACTCTTCTGTGTCTGAGGAGTCTCTCAGAGGGCAGAGTCTTTCCTCTTCACTCATTCACGCTCTCTCACTCACTCAGTCATTCTTGATCTCAGAATAAAGAGCTTTGGACTGACAAAGTACTGGCACCTCACAGTCGGCAACCTTATTTGGATATATTTTGCTGCTCTGCTCTTAAAAGTGTGTGTGCTGTGGACAGAAAGTCTATTGTAAAACCAACTGAAGGACATATGCAAAAAACAGTGCGGTGAGATTAGAGGATTAGATGTGTCCTGTTGTGCCCAGTTATAAGTTCCTAGAACAAAGCGTAATGACACCTTACCAACTCTCATGTTTATGCAAATTAAGCCAGTGTGTGAATCCAGATAAACAGCGAGTCTTTTCCAAAATATATTTGCCCTAAAATGTCTCTGGTACAGTGAAGAAATGGCACTAAAATATGGCAATACATATACAACATTTTGAATTATGTGCAGTTTCCTGAAGTTCCTAAAGGAAATAAATGCCATCCTACCTAGACACTTGGAACCGGCTGTCCCTGCCTAGAACAGATGAGAGAGAGAGAGAGAGAGAGAGAGAGAGAGAGAGAGAGAGAGAGATTAGAGCCTGAGATCAGACAGAAACAGAAAGCAAATCATATGTCTGTAGGCTCTGTGAAAGGCACACTGACTGATGCTCTGATATGATATACACCATGACATCATGCACCATCATATATTTCATGACAGACCGAGGTCTCTGTACACAGTATAATATTTCCTTTAGAGAACAGACGTGTGAGGTGAGGTATGGAGCAAAGATGTATGGGAACTATATATTATGAACAAAAACTGCCTATATTCTATAAAGATATTGGTTACTTATCATAATAAAACCAGTGTTTCTACTGTTACTCCCACAGTCCAAAAACATACTGGTACAATAGGTACTGTAGACTGGCTACTCTACTACCCCCTAGGTGTGAATGAGTGTGCGAGTGTACGTCCGTGAATGAATACACAACAGAAAAGGATAAGTAGCACAAATCCTTCAATCAAAAATAATGAACTCATATGGTGCAGCAATTTGACAATATAATCAATGAATGAACACGTCAAGATTAAACCTCAGCTCAAATAATCATGATTAGATCATTATATAATATTTGTAATAAGCCTACTGAGACACTCTCAGCAAAATCCATCTCAAATATATGATTGCAAGGTAAATGGTGGAATATTCCGGAAGGTGCGATTTCTGTTGGTGTATGTGTAGCAATGTAAATAATAGTTATTTCTATAGACCTTTTTTACTTAGTGGAAAGATTAGGAGCTTTTAGGATTACATGTAAACATCCAAGAAGATTACAACACATTAAATAACATTGAAAAATATGATATTTCAGCATTTGGCAACGATCTTATCCAGAGCAACTTACAATTATCTCATTTATACAACTGGGCAGTTGAGGGTTAAGGGCTTTGCTCAAGGGCGCCCAACAGTGGCAGCTTGGCAATGCTGGGATTTGAACTCACAACCTCCCGATCAGAAGCCCAATGTCTTAACCACTCAATTATAGCAGACTATTAAAACAAGAACTACAAATAATCCAGGGTAAACAAGTACATCTGGTAATATAACTTACATTTCAAATATAGTCAGAGTTAAGGGCGAAAAATATCTTCAACCTATGCTGTGAACGATCCTCAGGTGAATATACTGCGATATATACACTGCTTCAGGAGATCTGCAAGATACACTGTAGTAATAAATTAAATAGGTAGGATCTTGTAGTCTTTCTAGAACTTAATATATAGCTGATGAAGTTTATACAGGTTTGGGGGGTGATGTGCACGAACTATTTTGAAGCTTTACTAAAAGAGGCAGCAGTGCAACCAGAAGATATGAAAGCACGTGGTAGTTTCTCAGCATCGTGATGGGTTAGAATAGTATTTTTTGGCTGTTTAGCAAATGAAGCAGTTTTACAAAAGCAAATAAATGGTAGACCAACATCAAGAACTATACCAAGACCTTAAACTTTTGGTCTCACGTAAAAAAAAAAGAGCACAAGCTCTAGAGTAACACTGACAATCATATTGCTAGCAGACCTACTGTCAAACTTTCAGTATTTCTGTTTTATTAGGAAGTCTCTATTCATCTAGTGTCATCATCATCAAATGTTTTATGTCTTTGTGAATTTCCATTTTGTTTATCTGGGTTGCTAAATTCAGCCAAATTGCTACATAAAGACTAACTGTGAGTCATCAGGGCATAAATGAGCACTAACACGGTTTGCTAATGTGTTTCTGAGAGAGAAATATCAGAGAAAGAATGTCCGCCGGTATTCTTACTGAACTGCCATTCACATTAATGAACTGTGACACACTAATCAAGCTTTGTGCAATCATTTGCACTAACGAGTGTGCTGTATGGTGGAGGAAGGAACCACACGTGCATTCAATCCAACACATACAACCCGAAACTTAACATAGGAAAGATTTCTTGTCCTTAGAAATACTATAACGGAGTTTCATGCCATTGAAAATATCAGGATGGAAAAGCCATTTAAGGAAGAATGTATTTGGACAGGATTCCAGACTGGAATGTTGAAGCTGTGGTCCTGCTTTGCTTACTCTCCTGTGCTCCAAGTATGCAGATCATACACCGGAATTGCATCTCTCTGTAACACCACCTCCACACACTGCCAGTCTTGACTTCTGAGCTGTGTGTGAGTGTGCGTGTGTGTGTGTGTGTGTGTGTGTGTGTGTGTTTATTTCTTGCATTTCTTTTTTCTTTCATTGTTGTATTTTTGTTTTGTTTTTTTCTTCTTCTTGTGACTGGTTTCTTTTTTGGGAAAAACCATCTGCGTTTCAGTTTCTCCATGGGTTTCACACCTGTGATGTTATGAGCCTCATTAACTCACATAAACGTCCTTGAATTCTTGACATGAGAAATGAAAACAGGTGAAAGGAAGACACTATGCAAAATAATATTCACACACTCTAGGCAGACGAAATAACGCCAGCTATTACCACCGCTGGTGACAGAACTACTACTACACATTCAACATCTTTAACAACCGAAAAGCTTCATAGATACGCTTCATATGCTTCTGTGTCTGCATTTCATCATGGTGTATTCTGGATGACTCGACTCGGCACAGAAAAATAAGCGTGATAATCTTGCATGGTATTCGATTCAAGCCCCTCCACAGAGGAACAGCGCCACAGGGGGACTTTGTAATTTAGTGAGAATGCTCAATCTCTGACAAATCATCCACTGGAATGATTTAAGGGCCAAACCACAGGCATGTCTTAAACAACTAAGTGGATTTGTGGAGGGAGTATCACAATAAGGAAGTTTTGCGGCAACTTTGTTATTAAAAGATTTTGTGCTGATGGAGACTGGGGAAAAGTTAATCTGTGTTATAATAATAGTACTTCCATGATGGGGAAAAAAAATGCAATAACTCGGTAACTGTGCCGTATACTGTTCTGTATAGATATTAAGGATTCATCTAAAGTGAAGTGCAAAGGTTTTGTATTCTCCATGTTAGAATGCAGCTCCATTTCACAATTTATGTAAAAAAAAAAACAACAACTAACTAAATAAATAAAATTCCAAGTATTTTAAAATTAAACATGAATGTATGTGATTGTGCCCTGCGATGGACTGGCACCCTGTCCAGGGTGTACCCTGCCTTGTGCCCGATGCTTTCTGGGATAGGCTCCAGGTTCCCCCGTGACCCTGAAAAGGAGTAAGCGGTTGAAGATGGATGGACGGATGGATGTATCCTGCAACCATTCAAATAACATTGCAAAGAAAATGGGGAAAAAACTGTTTGAAAAATGTTTTTTCCATGTCCGTCTTAGTCTCTAGACTTGCTCTAAGGAAGGTAGTGTATGACAGAGATGTAAAAGATATTACACACTGGACCATCACACTCATATCTGGGCCTTCCCTAAACTGCCACAAAGCTGGAAACACACAAATGTATAGGGTGTGTTGTATTATGTAGCATTACAATTCCCTTCACTGGATCTAATGGGCTCAAGCATGTTCCAGCTTGACAATGTCCCTATGCACAAAGCGAGCTCCAGGAAGACATGGTTAGGAAAAGGTTGGCGTGGATGAACTCGAGTGTTCTGCACAGAGCTCAAACCTCAATCCTACTGAACACCTTTGGGATGAACTCTAATGCCATCTGCATTTGGAAATTTAAAATGATATCATCATTTTGATGTTCCACTATCTATTAATATTTAGCTCACATTATTTGACCATTTTTGTTTTTTGTGATAATGAATGAACATTTGTACAACCGTTATTTACACACTAAATAAATCTCGCATATTTGATCCTGGGGTGTCCAAAACATTGCACTCGACTGTAAGAACAATGGCATTACGCTTAAAATTATACTTAGATGTCAAACTTTTGTTTCAAACCAAGATACACTAGCTGTGAAATATCAGTAATATCTCAGGAAGATATCAGGAAGTCCAGAAAATCAAAGCAAGTAAAAGCCAGAGTTCTTTCTGAACTGCTCTATCACAAGTCCTTTCAGGTTTCCAGCAGATGTTTGTCTCTGGAAAAGTAATAGATCTCTTGTAAGCCTCCGATGAGGGGTTGAGAAAATCTGACAGAAAGGCTTAACAGACATTAGTACCTCTGTAATGTTGCCTCACAGAGCATGACTGACTGTAACTGGAGTACATCCAGCTCAGTGGCACATAAGATACAAAAGACTACCTGTGAGATCAGATATATCTGATCAGCAAAGGAAGGCTTGATAACCGAGGTTTGCTTCTTTAAAGGATGTAGTCATGAATTCAGAATACTTAAATAAACCAATCGGTATCTTAAATAGACCTGATTATGTGGTTTGACACTATAAGACACACTTTAAAAAATAAAACAATACATAAAATAGAGCATTGTACAGCACAAAAACAAATCTCAAAGCCATTGTAAAATCAGAATTTTCCTCAGCGTATAGACGTAGACGTAGCCCAAAGTTTGAAAGCAGACTTGCATTTTAAAATGTCATTTATCTTATAATATCATATCTAACATTTTTGTGTAAATGTATAAGAGGTTTTTTAAAAGTCAAAGAGGATTTCTGAAATATTCTGTATACTTGGCTAACAGTAGCAGTGAAAACCCACTGAGACATCCTGTCAGGTTAGCGGAGATTAGCTAGTTGGCTAGCAGTAGCAGTGAAGATTAGAAACATTTATGAATTTGACTAATCCTCTAAAAAATCCTGTCTGGTCAGCTCATATTAGCTACTTGGCAATGTATTAGCTATCTTTAGCAGTGAATATTACAGACATTTAAGAATCTGACTACAAATCCTATCCAAGTTCTTGTAAAGTTAGCTGTCTTCTTAAAATTTTTGATGTGTAGCGTATGAATCTCCTTCTTCCTACTTCCAAGTAAATTCAAAGGCATTCTCTGTAGTGTTCTGCAGGCAAACCCTTTTGAGAAAACGGAGTAAATTTAATTTATGGCTGAACAACTCTAAAATGATTGTGTGCGTGTAGCTCCTAATGTCTCGGGCAGAAACAGTGAAAGAAATGTTAGTGGATGCTTATCACAATATATAATTGTTTATCAGCACATTCCTTCTCAGATCCTTATCCAGGTCAAGATGGTTGTTCGGTGAGGCCAAAGGCAGTGAATCAACATCACACCTTCGTCCTGTTACTCATACATAGTTGGCATACGTGGGCAGGGGCACATCCTCTTGAGCCCTGTGTGTAATCTCATCAGGGTGGCTAATTAACTCTGTCTGATTTTTTACTGCCATGGCCGTCTGTGTGGTCCGGATGTCAAGAGGACGTGAGAGACCATTGGCTAGACTCCTGAGCAGCCAAAGCACCAATCAGCAGATGTGTTGCAGGAGTGCTGCAGAGGACATCTCCAATTAAATCCATCAATGATAAATAAGTACCCTCCATGTCGCCATGGTGACAGTTCTCATCATACTGTACATGTGAATTATCTAGAGATGTCTGGTAGCATGTGAGTAATGCCGGGGTTTCTAGCACCAACAATGACAAGCTGTCACTTTTGGGCCCTGAACAAGGCCCTTAACACGCTCTGCTCCAGGAGTGCCGTATCATGGCTGACCTGGCGCGCTGACCCCAGTTTCCTAACAAGCTGGATGTGTGAAACAACCTGGTGCTGTAATATATAAGTGACAAATAAAGGCTTCTTCCTCCGCTTGCAACCAACCATCAATCACCAAGCGCTTTATTAGGAACACTATACTAATACTAGGTAGGGCCTCCATTTGCTCTTAAAACAGCCTCAATTATTCAATGCATTTATTAACAATGCAATTATTAACAGGCCCAAAGTGCGCCAAGAAAACATTCCTCACACCATTACACCACCTCCACCAGCCTGGACTATTGATATCTGGCGGCTGTGGATCAGTGGGTAGAGCGGGTTGTCCACTAATCCACTAATCGTAGGGTTGGTGGTTCGAATCCCGGGTGATCCCATGCCGAAGTGTCCTTGGGCAAGACACTGAACCCTAAGTTGCCCCCGATGGCAAGCTAGCACCTTGCATGCAGCTCTGCTACCATTGGTGTGTGAGTGTGTCTCATTTGTAAGTCGCTTTGGATAAAAGCGTCTGCTAAATGAATAAATGTAAATGTGATAAAAGGCAGGTCGTGTCCATGGATTCATGCTGTTGGCACCAAATCCTCACCTTACCAGATCATTGGTGCTTTACGCTGCCCCAAGACTTAGCATGAGCAGGAGTTCAAAAAGATGTCAGACAAAAGTTCAGCTCGGCTCTCAACGTTTTATCGCTCTTTCCCACATAATTGCATTTTTATGAGAAACACTCTGCATTCCCCCAAAAGCTACTAGATCTAGAGCCATAAATATTGAACAAGGGCAGTGAGTAGATCCTAGAGGATAAAATCGGGCTTTACTCATTCCATCAAAGGATAATCTGGAAAGATAATAATTTAAAAGCAACCTACATTCATTTTGTGATCAGGCATTAGTCAAGTCAAGTGGGTTTTTTTCTTGTCATTCCTCTCTATACTGTAGCTTGTATACATTGGAACAAAATGTTGTTTCTCCAGAACAATGGTGCAACACATTGCTACATATGGTGAAAAGACACAATGGCGTTAAATGAGAGTAGAATGAACAGAACAGTAAATACGCAAGACAATAACTACACAGAACAACGATCACATGGGACAACAGACAGTGTTGTGCATTAGCAACCATGTGGAGTGAACCTGAGATATTTCATGGGAACAAACTGGACTTCAGGATGAGATTACTGTTCTGTGGAATTCTGGGAATAGCTATAAGAGAGCAGGCTAGTGTGGGATGCACAGTTTTGTGATGTTCTCTTTTACACAGTCCTCTAGAGACATAAACATTTCCTGTCACACATGACCTCCCTCAGACTGAACACCAAACACAGATCACACACTAGTTCCCTTTATTTAGGGTAATATATTAAAATGTGAATTGGTGGTTTTGAACCAGGAAAAAAAAGTTTCAAGGAGGAAGTTTAACACAAGTTAATGTTCTACTAGAAGCTTTTGACCGCAAATCACCCGAGCTAGGACTGCAGAACACTAAAGTTGTGAGTGAATACACAAATAATCAGTAACTCAAATCAAATTTAAAGCCATGGGCATTTAAGTGCAAGTCTTTTCTCCATCTTTTTTTTCTTTTTTACTCTCCAGGTACTCAATTTGGCTGCTGCACTACATTAAAAAAGGCGTTTTTTGCAGGTAGGAAAAGCTTCCGTGTGCTAAGGGGGTGCAATTAAAAACAAAATGAGTCAGCACTCAAAACAGAGTGCAGAAACAGGTCACTGGCATCTCCCTTGAGCCAGAGAGTGGCAAAGTGATAATCGCGAACCACTGCAAAATTACGTCTCATTCTGTGACATTTGGCAAAGAAGCCATGTGGATTTATTATGCTGAGCACACACACATGAAAGACGAACGCTGACACACTGCCATAGGTCCAGCCACTGGTCCAGTTCCTGCAAATTCATTTGCACACATGCTACATAAAGAACAGGCAAAAGCTTCTTACAGATGGCTTAAATACTGTCTGACCAATTACAAACAACTCATCACATGATCTTCATTTGGACATGGCTAATAACAGGCATAATTTGTAATGTGAAAACACATCACAGACAAGCCAAGATATCACTGAACAATTTAGTCATCCAAATGGTGGCTGTTTTATTTAGAATGACGAATAAAAAAATTTAAAAAAGTAGTGGTATAATGAGGACACACCTCGTGTCTCATCACTCTATACTCACTTCACAGAAAGTGCACTTCAGTACCTTGTACTACACTAACTCCTTCATCTTAAATGATCAGAGTGGCACCCCTCATTAAATATCACTAAGAGCCTGACAGCAGGGAGGACTGTCTCAAAATCACTGTACATCTCCTCTCTTAGAATCTTTTTAATGCGAGATGGAGATAAGCTCCAGCTGAACAGACCTATGCCATGATGAGAGTTGTAGCCAGGCAGATAAATGCTGAGAGGTGTGTGTGTGCATGAGGGGGTCATACCATCTGCAGTCTGCAGAGATTGGAAACATAAAGCCACGGTGTGGATTAATTACAACACATCCGGTGAAGCTGTGGCAGCATGACTGGGAGATGCATCTTCGCTGGCCTGACTGTGAGTATGTCATCATCGTAATCATCACCACTAAACGGAGTACCCAGAGGAAACCCTCACGGGTGTGGGGAGAATATGATACTCTCTTAAACAGGCACTCCGGTTAAAATAAAATAATTATTTTTTTTTAAATCTAACCGTAAATACATATGTAGAGGCAGCAATTAATGCCTGCATGCAGTTTCCTTTAGAGCAAGAGCTTGTAGATTAAATACTGAAACCAGCTCCCGGAGACCACACATCTTGCAAAGGGAAGTACATTTTTAAAACCTAAAAACTTGGAGAACTTGAACACTCACTCACTGTGAAAAAAGCTGTCAGATTATATCAATAAAAATCTTGATCAGTTTCTGAGAAAGACTGTGCTATACTGTGTACTGCAAGTCTGATTATGGGGGCTTTCACACTGGCAGTTTAGTCAGTAACAGAGCACCATTGGCATGAAAAATTGGTCATGTGAAAGCTGTCATACAGACCAGGAAGCGCACTGTAGAACCGAACCAGAGACTACCTCTAGGACGTGACCCGTTCGGTTGCACTGGAACTGTGCCGCGATTCCCATGAATGTGAACACAACTTGTACTCGGTTCCGCACTTGTTCAGAAAGTAAAGTAACCTGCGTATGTGTTTCAGCCAATTACATCATTAGTTTCCACAAAACACGTACTATGAGTGTCAGGGGAACGTTGTGGGACACAGAAGAGATCCATTGCTGAGCATAATGGATGTATGAATGGAAAATAAGGTGAGTCGCGTTGTGTTCTCCATGTGAGTTTGTGTTGACATAAGATGAACGCAAATACACCGGGATTCGATAGAATCAAGTGAGTCTGAAAGCAGATGCTGCAGGGGGCGCCGGGAACAATCGCAATCGGATTCAGACTTCAGCAAACATGTCCAGTGTGAAAACCACCTATATGATTAACAATTTAAAGCTTAAAACTACAGTAGATCTACGATGGAATATTTCTCCTGTCTGTGACATTTTAGATGCACGGTGTAGCAGCATTCATTTTGTTGAAAAGTTCTGGGACTACCAGAACTAGTTATTTTCAGCCATCTTTGGTCACAAAGGCGCTAAATCTATGGCATGTGAGCATGTTACATTACCAAGAATTTTATCTCACAACCAAGGAATTCTCTTATGATTAGCATTTTTTTTGTCCGTGAAGACATTATCATGAAAACAAAAATGGGAAAGCACAATACACAGGTCCAAGTAACATTCTGAAAATGCTAACATTACATACACAGACCTATCTAGCATAGAGCACACACAAATTGGCCACAACAGATTAGTTACATTCTTTATCACATAATATGTACGATTTTCCTCACAACTATCCTTAACAATAAAATGTTCTTTAATATCAAAATTGTGTTTCCATTTATGGATTTTAAATGGTCTTTTTTTGAACGATTGTCTAGTTGAAATCAGATCTCCAGCAAAAAAAAAAAAAAAGCCTCGCCTCACTGTTTGACTTTTAAGGAAGTGCAGGAACTTTTAAGGAAGTGCAGGAACTGTCCATTTTGCTCAATTCAATTCAATTTTATTTGCACAGTGCTTTTAACAATAGGCATTGTCCCAAAGCAGCTATATAGAAATCTGGATGTAGATTGAGATCCCTAATGAGCAGGTCTGAGGCAACAGTGACTAGGCCTGTAGTGCGGAAAAATACATGCATCTCTGCTACTATATAGAGGGTAAGCACGCGATTTGAGACGCAGCCCATGGCTTCAAGCAGGTGTCTATTAGCACGTACAGCATGACAAATAATTAACTGCACTTAAAGTGTTCGTAAAAACATTAATGAAAACACCCAAAACTGTATACGGTACCATAACGAAGATGAACTGTATGTTGATACGCGAAATTCTGGAGGGATGCCGGACGGCGTGGCGCGGTGACATAATGATGCTGTTAATCGAATTATGATCTATAACATGTAAAACGTTTACATGACAGGAATATTCTAAAAACGACTCATGTAAACACCTTAATCACATTATTATCTTAATCAGAGTAAGGTCAATAATTAGATTACTACTGTCCATGTAAACGTAGTCAATGTAAACGTACTGAGTGTCAAAAGATAACATGAAGAACAAACTTTGAGGAACCTGACTCAAAGGGGACCTCATGCACTTCACCAGAGGTTTAGAAGAGAAAAGACAAACAATATTAAGTTTGTTGATAGGGCGTTCAGTGTGAGCGTATTATAAATAAGAATCAAGGGATGATCATAAGGCAGATTATAGTAGCAGCTTAATGCTTCGTGTGTGATATAGATAGAATTGCAGTTTTCTTCATTAATCTTCGTTGTTAGAAATCTACATAACTATGTATTTAGAGCTTTCTAAGATTACTTCTGGCTTGATGATACACTAGTAAATATCATATCATATTATATTAACCTCTTTTCCCTTTGCTGCTAACACCTAGTTGTTCTTAAAAACAACGTCAAAACCAAAATTGGCTAAATCCTACCTGCACCACAATTAGCGAGCAGTTCTTACCCAAAACGTATGCAAAATCCTGAATTCTGCCAAAACACTGAAGCAGAGAGATGCAATACAGAACGCTACGAGACATGCGTATAAATCCTAGTTTTATGACATAACATCTCTTTTTAATGTCAGGAAAACTACAGTGAAATGGAGTGTTACTGTACAAGCACAGGCAATATGGGAATGTGACACCGCTTTAAAAGTACTCTCCAGACCAATATCGCTGAAGTGATTTATTAAAGTAATCTGAACGGTCTGCTGGGGCCTAGAGCTTGTATTGAAAATATAGCTCAGCCTTGTATATATATAAAAAAATAAAATAAAAAAAAAACCTCTCCAGAGAGGCAAACACACTTTACTGAGCTTAAAAACAGTGTGTCAATTAGGTAACCGATTAAATACAGTGAAGACATGGTTAATTTTTTATATGTGCATTGTAATTTAAGAGATGTACCATCATGTCTTCCTTGAATTCAAAGATGAATGGAAGGTCAGTCTGTCCATCCCCCTCCTCCATGGCTGATTTATCTGATTTCAGATTAGGTGGGTGGAAGGATGGGGGTAGTGCAACTCTCCACCGAGAGAATCTCCCCCACCATGCCTGATATATTTGGTTTGGGAAAACGGGATTGGGGTGTGTCAGAGGAATAGGGAATGTGTACGGTATGTGAATGTGGTGTGTGTGTGTGTGTGTGTGTTTAGAGGGAGTGTTCCTGCATAGCTGATGCTTACCATGACCTTTCCAGTAACCCTGTTTCGCACAGAGCCTCATCTGGGAAGGAAACCACAGTGTATCTGTTTTGATATCTTTCTCTCCTATATTCCTTTCCATTTTACAGTGTATTCTACATTCTCCAATAATCTCATTTACAAACCGTGGGAAAATATGGAGGCAGTAAAGCTACATCGAACAAACTTAAATGGTTCAGTAAATGATATGGTGGCTGTTGTGGATTAATCCATCTTATGGAGTATTTATGTACAATTTCCTGATATATAACATTTATAATGATAAATATTTGCTGAGGTATTTCTACCAAAGCACCAACAAAAGAAGTTTTACTATAGAAAAAAAATATATCTTCAAAAACTGGATGACATCATTTACATAAATATGAAATATTTACAGAGGAAAAGAGGGGACGGAATAAAGTGATGCATTTTGATGACATAGGAGTTATTTGTTGCTGTAATGATTCAGAAAGGTATATTATAATGTTAAAATATTGCAATATCGATATTACATCTTAAACCATCCAGAGTAAAGAATTAGTGCATAAGCAGAACTGCTCTAAACTGATAAAAATGGAGTCATTCCCTCTTCCTCAATTGCTAGACATCTGGTATTAGAATAGAAATGAACCAATTAGAAGACTGCCTGCCACACAGCCGTGGGTGAGCACAAGAATATATTAGCAAGTGGTGACAGCCAGGATGACTGCAGGCAAAGCATTGAATTTGAATTCAGACATGGCTTACACAGAGCAACAACTAGGAAAATCATTCCGAACGATAAAGGGGCTCCACCTGTCTGTGTGTTTGCACTGGAGAAAACCTCCTTCCATTAGCAGTAATTACTTCATTCATGCAAATCGTTCACCTTGACTTCTTCAGACAAAAAAAAACCCCAACACATTAGGCTCACATTAAACTTAACACAGTGCTGGGAAAAAAAACCAGCATGCACATACACACACACAATTATTTCATCTTCATTTTGACACTGACGTATAGCCCATATCATAGCTGTCTGGCTGAGCGCCTGATCACTCCATCAAGACTGTAATTTGAGCTCAACCTGAAATTCCAGAATCGTTAGTAGGAAATATGATAAACCGTCAGAGATGTTAGCGGTAGCCATTTTTCATGTAACTCCTAAACTGTCCACAGGGTCATCAATAATTCTCTCAGAATATGTCTATAATGGCCATCACACACTCATCTGTCCTGGGTATTGAAAAACTAATCTAAAGTGAGACTGTGGCCTCAATACAGAATGAAGGCTTATTTTTCTTTGAAGGACAAACCTTGTTAAAGGTGGAATGTAAAAACGAAGGACACATCGAATTGTATCTGAAGAGGGGGATATTCCTACAAGTTGCTACAGAGAGAATGTATAAAATACTCCAAAATTGAGTTATAAATTAAATGACAATTTGGAATAAAACAATTCCTGAAGCACCTTCCTTCTAATTATTCATTTAATCATTTAAGGGCGGCTGTGGCTCAGTCGGTAGAGTGGGTTGTCCACTAATCGTAGGGTTGGTGGTTCGAATCCCGGCCCGGGTGATCCCATGCCGAAGTGTCCTTGGGCAAGACACTGAACCCTAAGTTGCCTCCGATGGCAAGCTAGCACCTCGCATGGCAGCTCTGCTACCATTGGTGTGTGAGTGTGTGTGCTCTCATTTGTAAGTCGCTTTGGATAAAAGCGTCTGCTAAATGAATGTAAATGTAAAAAAAATGTAAAGAATACACAGTGGATGGAGCACTTGTCCATTGCAGAGCACCACGAACACACACATTCACACAGAGGGAGAATTTAGTGTAGCCATTCCACCAACCAGAATGTTTTTGGACAGTAGGAACTGTCCTGCTAAACACATGTGCTGCTCGGAACAGACCCTATTCACTTCCAATAATTTCGAATTGACAATGTCATTTCTTCGCTCCCACACTAATTCTCAGGTTTCAGTCTTCCACTCATAAAGAAGGTCTTTCACCATTTTGCTTGTCATGAGTTCATCTAACTCAGTGATTCTTAGGGGCTGATGGTGTAGCAAAAGCAGAAGATGCTCAAATTTCCAGCCCAATTCCACAATCAATCACTCAGTTGAAGCCATGGTCTGCATTAATGGATTAATATTAATTTAGCGGTCCCTCTAGGATTTTGCGATCGCAGACATTAACACAAACTCCACAATATTAGCTGGAGCTTGTAATTTAAAAAAATTACTGCAGATTTTCAGCAGGTTTAGGGCAATACGCGTCATATGACCCCAACAAAAGAAGTGCGTGACGTCATCACAATGCGTATTCAGCCAAATCACCCATCGAGTCACGTGCGTCGAACATGAGTACAGCTAAAATGTCTCATTTACTGTCAAACATCACTCTGGAAGAAAATGTACATGCAAATTTAGTTTTGCCAATTCAAGTAGTTTTCTGGTAAAAAAAAAAAATTATTAAATAAATTAAAAAAAACAGCAGGAAAAAAAAATCAAGCATTTTTGGCTGCAACAATCACAAAACAACATATTTAGTAATTTGTATTCAAAATCTATCCTTATTTTAGCTTCACAAAATACAGACCTAAGCTCTTTTCTCTTTCTGGTCTCCACCCATGCATAAATGTAGCAGAAAAATATATTCAAAATTCTATAAACATGAAAAACCTGATTATTGAGATGAGCAGGTTATAGATAGTATGTTGTTTACAATTCCATTTGTCTGCAAATCAGATCATGATCAGATATTGTGCATGAAAGACACTGAGAAAAATATGCAAAATCAGGTGTACCCCACCCTGTGGCCGATGCTTCCTGGGATAGGCTCTAGGTTCCCCGTGACCCTGATAAAGGAGTAAGCGGTAGAGGATGGATGGATGGAGTTTAATTTTTAAAAAAGTAGCTGATGATTAAGGAAAACATTAGTTCATCCTCATCTCAGAAAAACTGCAGAACCGAAATATATCAACTAAAGCCTTGGAAAAGTAACAAGTACAATCTACTCTAAACACACTTGTATGCATTTAAACAATATGGTCAGGCCAACAGCCCTTTCAACAGCTGTATTGATTCAAATCCATACATAGAAAGCTCAGCTGTTCTGCACTGTATATTTGGCCATTAGAATTCCCTGGGGGATTGGACACATCAAGACAAACAGCATGATAGATGTTCCTCACAGAGTGTTTCCTGTCCACAGAGCAGTCATGAGGTCACTCGATTAAATCATCCTCTCAGAACCGCATTCTAGCAGTTGGGTTTCCGTCAGCAGCTCTCACACGGTTCACTTCAAACTCATAGGCTTCAACAAGAATTGAAATAAACTGGACAGAGGGAAGATCACAGGAAGCCCCGGTCTGTGACTGGGCAGTCTTCCAGCCTTAAACAGACTTCTCCGGAGAGCAGGACAGGAATAGGTGCTGGAAAGTCATGCAGCAATCCCAGCAGTATTGTGGGAATATGGATCCTGTCACATGGCAGCTCTATAGGAGTGCCAAATCTGTGAGATTGCAGATGATCTGAAAAATAAAAAGGCTTCAAGAAAGGAAATCTGATTTAGCTAATCATCAAGACAGGCACGTGCCGAAATTAATTTTCACATCACGATAATGACATTACCTATTATCACAGGTTAAATTATGACAAGAAGTTTCTAAGCATTACCAGATGTTTAACTATAAAAACCTCAGAAATGTAGAAGTTTCATCAGAAAGAAGTGTAAAAGGACAGAACGGTTTTCATTGAACTCTCACCCAACTGACAGCATCAATGTCACTGTATTCAAATCACCCCAGCATTAAATATTGTAAATATTCTGGTATATTGTGTAACAAATTATCTGAAATGCATCTGCATGACAATGGTACACACTTGTACTGGTGCATGCTGTAATATCTGGTGAGTGGTGATCTTTTGGTCATCCCTTTCCGTTATTGGATGTATACCTTCATTAGTAGTACACAATTATTACAAATTATTGGCAAATGCCAGTATATAATCTGCAAGGATTCATAACCTAGAATCCAAGACCATGATCTTTTTGACGACAAAGGCAAGTTCAAACCTAAGTGCATAAAAATATAATGAGTTTGGGAACTCTGGAAGCAATACGACTAATGATCATAAACAACACAAGCCATTTCAAAGCCAAGTGCATAATTAATAATGCAAATACATTACAAACCAAGCTACAACACAAAAATCAGTCACAGAAGGTCTTTACCAGAAAGCATTTAGGACAAACCGATTAACAGTTGTTATTACAGAGAGAACTAAAATTTCTCCTTTTTCACCTCATACTATTCAGATGCAGTTTCTGTTCCTATTTCCTGTTTAACTGATGCATGCAACAGTTCATGTAGAGTCAGAATGAAGTATTTGTTGAACTATAATAAGCGTTTATAATGCTGCACTTTTAAGTGTTTCTAAGGAATAATAATACTGCTTTTAATGCTCAGTAGGAAAACCACATTCATGAATGTGATGCTGTAGTGTGCTCTACACAATGCATTTTTATTTTGATTATACTTGAATAAGTTCAATGTTGTTTACTGGCAACCATGATTTGGAATCCGTATGTGCTGTGCACGCATTAGATGATAGTGAGGAAGTCGTGCACAAAGCGAATTGGGGAGCTATTTAATCTCAACCAGGCGAAGTGTGTCTGCTGGAGTAGGAAGTACAAACCTGCAACAAGTATCAAGGGAGTGTTTTGATGATGGTTCCTTTAGGATGAGTGAGAGCATGTGAGAGAGAGAGAGAAAGAGAGACAGAGAGAGTGAGAGAGAGTGAGAGAGAGAGAGAGAGAGGAAGCTAGGCTCCTGCTGAGCAAGATTTTCCAAGTTTCCGTGGAAACAAGGGACAGAAAAAGACAGACGTGAAAGTGACACAGCTGGCAGCATTTGGTTCACTAGACACGCCTCACTTCTGCACCAGACACTCCTCACTTCTCCACCAAACCAAAAGATGCATCATTAAGCAACAACGAGTCATAACCCTGACTCAGAATCTTAACCATGGAGCCTCCACTGGATCTGCAGACTCACTCATTATAACACACACTATTTACAATGCAACAATTAAATAGTCCATCCTTGATATTCTGAAGTCCTGAGTACACTTAATCACAAATTTATGACAAGTAATAAACAGCAAGAAATATTTCGACCTAACTGTTGTGTTATGGCAAAACACTGCAAACGTGTCAAAGATCCTGAACACATTGTCAGCGGAAAAAGGGGTGAGTCTACAGTGGTGTGAAAAAGTGTTTGCCCCCTTCCTCATTTCCTGTTCCTTTGCATGTTTGTCACACTTAAGTGTATCGGAACATCAAACCAATTTAAACAATAGTCAAGGACAACACAAGTAAACACAAAATGCAATTTGTAAATGAAGGTGTTTATTAAGATCGGA
>JAFFST010013667.1:52095-68666 GCA_022414735.1 Noturus placidus | reverse complement strand
TTTGATGTTCCGAAACACTTAAATGTGACAAACATGCAAAGGAACAGGAAATGAGGAAGGGGGCAAACACTTTTTCACACCACTGTATATTAATAAGTGATTGCATACATGGGACTTGGCCAAGAATATCAAAGCCTTTAAGAGACGTTCTATAGACATGAACAAACAGCCATAAGATTGCAGATGGCTGTCAATGTAAATCTCTTGCTCTGTTCTCTCCTTAGAGGAAAAGACCAGAGTAGGGAACAACAGACACCACTTTTTTGTTATTTAAAATTCAGCTGTGCATAAAATCAGTATACTGCACAACAACTATGATCTGCGAAAGTTACATGCATGTTCCTTTATAACTCTGGAGTCGTTCCAGGGGACTCAGATGAACTGAAAACACTTTAATAACTGATGCATGAACACCATTTGCATTTCTCTCTACCTCTCAGTGCATGTGTATTGAACCAAACAAACTAATTCAACATTATTCAGAGATGAGACGAGTCATAATGCTGGGTTGTTATGTCTAGAAATTTCACTTATTTTGGTAAACTCTTGTCCACAAACTAGACACAGGCATCAGCGAACTTACATGTGTGGTGGACATTTGATCCAAAGCTTCTTACAAGTGAAAAATACAACCCAAGCATACAGCTGAGCAGTTGATGGGTTTCCTCAAACATGCCTCAGTGGCTCTCTAGAAATCCAGAAACTTGAACTCATAACTACTGATTCCTGGCACGTAATCTTAACCATGATTAATCTTAATCTTAACCGCCACTGTTTCAGATATGTTCTCAGTCAAAAAGTGACAGTCCAACCATGATACTCTAGAGAAGCAGTATAGTCCTGACTATATTTAATCATTCAGACAAATAATTAACAGCAAGAAATGTTCTGACTTAACCATGGGAGTCATGGAAAAGCAATGAAAACATGTCAACGGAAGTGCGCACTCACATTCACTCATAGTACAACACTATTTCAAGATTCATCGCTCTCACAGTAATAAGGGGTTTGCACGATAATTCACAATAACCAAATCCTTGTGGTCAGACACTGCGGACAGTTGTTCACACAGTCAAGCACAAAAACTGTGGTTGTCAACACTCCCTTCAACAACACGTTTACTAGCATACTGTGTGAAAATAAACATGTTACTAACTCAAGAAAAGATCAAATACAAGCTTTCATTTTGCTCATTGTCTCAAATGTATTCTCTCTTTCTGATAGGTATGACTGACTCACTGTTAACGCCTTTTCTTTACAGGGAACTAGTGGTGTTTTGTGCTGTTTGTGTGCTTATTCTGAAACCACGCTACAATTTTCCACTACAAAAACAGAACATGACGGTCAGCCACAAATGAAGAGCGTACATTCCAGTATGCCATAAATGACACGCATACACCTCTTTAGATTTTTCTACATCACACAATACAATGGTCATTCAGCCAGAAATCTAAGTAAACTGATGAATTTCAATACACTTATATTATGTGACTAAAAGTGTAACACGGGATCGTAAAAACTAGAATATTATACAGTGAAATTAAATCTGACCTTGTATAGATCCACTATAGGAATGGCCAGACCACAGCTGTATAATCTACATCTGTAGCTAATCACTAGCATCATTTGAAGTTGCTAGGACAAACAAACCTTCTGTAAAAGACAGATGCCAGCAGTGCCCCAGCTCATTGCATAAAATCCTGTACCCATATGGCCCGGCTTTAAGATCACAGCTTCAAACAAAGTTGCCCAACACATGGCCTGACACTAATCCTTAATCTCCGTGAACATGAACCACAAATACATATATTTCTGTTGAAATATGACACATAGTTTATAATCACATATGATTATAGTTTATAATATAGTTTATAACTCTTCCAAGTTCACAAAATCTAAAACTAATCATTCATTCAAGAACTACAATTCCTGGTAAATTCTCAACTGGGACCTATTCTAACCACACGTATCTTTTTATGAACATGTATTTAGATAAATTATGTTTCAGTTCCTTTTCCGCTGACACTAGCTTGCTTTTTGAGACTCAGAATCCAGTTGGTTCAAATATGTCCATCCATCACCCCATGATGAATGTACTACCACAGGATGCAATTACCAATACAGACAGCCTAGACAGTTACTGCAAGCCAACATGAACAGGACATAATAATAAGATTTAATAATAATTTCATTATCTCAGTATTTCTCTCAAGAATAAACCAGTTATTTTAATGAACTTTCAACTGGCCCACCCAAACAGCTACATATATTCTGAATCTCTGCTCCAGCCTATAATCTTACAACCACATGGTGATTTTTGTAATGATCACTGGGCAACTGTTATAACAGTATACACTTTTGGTAGTCACTCTGCTGTTTTGAGGGTCTCACTGGGATCTTAGCCCAAACTGCACACTCCGCTAGCTTCTATGTCAATTATTTCTGCTCATTGATGCTCGAGTGACTGGAACAGCTGGGTTGGAACATAGCTGTCACATGTAGATTGCAGTGTTGCTCTCTACTGGTGATGTATTGGACATGATTATAACCATGATGCTATTTGAGTTGCCACAGAAACCATGAAAATGGGGTTCTTGTGAATTTGCTTCAGCTTTACATATTTACGTCTTGAAATACCTTGCATTTTTTCTCATTCAAATCAACAAACCTTTCAAATCAAACAAGCCAACGAACCAAGTTAAACTATCCCAAATAACCAAAACACTCAACCCAACTCAACCAACCAAACTGACTAACTACATGAACCCACTCATTCCAAAGAAACAAATTTACCCAACCTAACCAAATCAACTCAATCCAACCAAACCAAACTAATCCAACTCACCCCAAACAACCAACCAACCAAAAAATTCAACTACAACAACACAAACCAACAAACAAAACCAAGTAACATAGACTAATGCATGTAGGATTGCACTCACAAATTACATGCATATGAGGTAAAAAGCCCAAAACAGACCTTCAGGCTACCATTAATTTTGCTTCTTGTTGCAGTACAACAACTGTTTCCCCCCTCTTTTTCATATCGTTAACTATATATGTATTCATAATATCAAAAACATTAACTTGGTCAAAGAACCTCAACAATAAAAGTGTTTGCAGAGCGAAATACAAACAATATTCTGGGCCTAGGCTCTTTGAAAATAATATGCATTTCCATCATCCATGGAGCACTGACAGTTTGGCCAGGACAGTTTCCCAGAAATATATAACTGAAACATAGAACCGCTTCCTTTGTTCTATCTGTTTTATTTTTAAGTACAATACTGGTGTTAAAAACAGGACTTTGAAATTTGAACAAGGCAAGGCTTCAGTTATCTCTTGAGGAAATTGAGGTCAGTCACGTCAGTACTCAACCTAGCCCTGCATATTGCAGTCATGTTGTGGAGATAACCACAGGCAAAAGTGCTGGTGTTTCTCATCACTGACTCTTTTTTTTTTATATCGTGTTCATCTTGACCTGATCGGAGTAATTCAAATGGGTTTTACATGTAGATGCACCAATACTAAATTTCTCTGCCGATACCGAAAACGGATTATGGAGTGATATCGGCCGATACCGATAGTTCTGCATTTTATGCCTTCTTATAAATTAATAATGATTAATTTAAAAGAATTCTGAAAGAACTGCAAATAAAAACTTTATTCTCTCTATTGCACAGTAACTGGTCTCATAAACAGAAAACACATTACTCTAATTAACATTAACTAAAATTCTGAAGATTAAAGAAAGATTTCTTAACTTATTGAATGTTATTAATTCATATTAACATTTACTGAATTCTAAAAAAAACCCACACACCACAAACACAAGCATTTCTACTTCATCATTGAACATCAAGCTGGTAATATATAATATACGTTTTTTTGTATATTAACATTAGCTGGATATGAAATATACTATTCTACAAATATATTTTTTGTGCAATATATACTTTTTTTGTCAACTCATCTTAATTTAAATCTTTCAACGGTGTACAGGCCCTTTAATTCAGCGAAAGGCCGCAGGGGGGCGGGGATTGACTCGATGTTGAAACTTCGTTGAAACTTACACATAGCACAAATTCGATGCGTTTTCCCGCCCTCTTTTGATTGACATGATATAATTGGCCCTAATCATGGGATGTTTTTAAACTATTAAAAAAAAAAGATTATCTGCCGATACATCGGTGCATCTCTAGTTTTTACCAATCAAGGCAATCACATAATCCTATAAACATATGGAAATATTGAGATATATATATATATTATATATATATAGACAGCAATGGTTCAGCCCTTAGCATTGTTGATTTTATAGTTCAATTAGCAAAAAATATTTTTACTGTATATCTTGTCCCAATATTCTATCTGGTCTTGGTTGCTGCATTTTTCATTTGCTCTTGATCTGAATCTGCATGTCTATTCCCATACCCTGCCTAGTCTTCCAACCGCACCACCACCATTTGTTCTCCATCTGCTGCCACATGTCTACACCCAACCACCCCCCTCAACCGCCGCCCCCCTCCCACCCCACAATGCCACTCTGGCTAACATGCTCTCGTTTAACTCCTAGTTTGAGCAAGGTATTTCCACTTGCCTATTCTTGCACTGCATGCTGCACACACAAACTCTGAGTTGGGATTTGGTGACACATTGGTTAAGGCACTGGGCTTCTGATCCAAAGGTCAAATCCCAGCTCTGCAAAGTTACCACCGTTAGGTCCATGAGTAAGTCCCTCAACTGCTCATTTGTATCCTGTCTAAATCCTTAGCCATGTTGGATAAAAACATGAATCAAATGTATTTTCTTTAACTGCAATTCAGTGCTGTTGCTGCAATAAAGTCACCGCTTCACTGCTTACAATTCTACATGCTTCTGTACTCCTGGGAGGGTTGAACACATTGGTCACTGCTGTTAACAGTGATGTATTGGCCCAGCTGTGCCACTCGTTTCTCACCAAAGTTTTTCACCTCCGGTTTTTCACTTCCTTCTTCTCTAACTCCTTGAGCTGAGATCAGCAGTTCCTGGAAGACATCCCCCCTTCAAACTAGCTCAGTTTACTCAAAAAAAAAAAAAGGTTCTAATGCCACCCCTCTGGACTCCCAAGCCATCTTGCTCCAACACTAGAGGAGAAAATAACATTTCAAAATGATTAAAAATCCTGAGGATCCAAGAAAGCATTTTTAAAATAAATGAATAAATAAATAAATAAATAAATAAATAAATAAATAAAAAGACTCTGCAGCAGTATCTATTCTAATAAGGCAGCCAGAGACAGAAGACTGCAGTCTTTCAGGCTCTGCATGTCTATCAGTCAGACAGATGAGTGGATTTATGAGAGCTACAGAAGAAAGAATAGGTTTTATTAAACTCCATTGCACACTCACTGACAAAGAGCAGTTACATTGAGATAAATGATTCTAAAGGAAAACAAAAAATTGATATGCCTCTTATTCACATAATCACACGGGTTGGAATTCTCTCTTTTAGATTATGCCATTCCTATGGCATAGCTGCTTATTTTGGTGGTGAGAGGCCATAATAACAGGATATAAAGCAGTAGCTGTAATTATAGTAATAATGACTATGAAGCAGCAGATGTCAGGATGATCAGCATAGACACAAAAGCTCAATGAAAATACATATTTCTACAACTATAATGATCCAAGAAATTTCATTACACCCCCTAACTATGTTTTAAATTCAGTCATTAAAACTCTTTTACCGTATTCATTTGACAGTACACGGCACACCTTTATGCTGCCACTTATTAACAGAGCTGCTATTTTCTTTCTTTTTTTTCCTTTTGCATATCTGTTTGATGTTTGCTTTTGTGTCTGTCTATTTTATTTTATTTATTTGCAGTTTTAATGTTTTTGTTCATTAAGTTTTGGCTCGCTGGCTGCCGCTTGTGGCAGAGCTCCAGATCCAAGCTTGTAAGGCTACCTTGGATTTGAGAAAGCTGCTATATAATTTATTATGAAAAAAAGATTCACAGCAGTGCTATTTTCCTGCTCCCTGTTTTTCTTTCTTCTAGGGATCCATCTAAAAACCCAGAGTCTTTGCCATTCAAATCATGTCCTTCAACAATCTCTGAGTCATTGTCCAAGCCTGGGCACTCTTTCTTGGCGCATCACTGAGCGCTTCATAACACTGAGGTCTTTAGGGCTGAGTTGATGTCCTTGCCAGATAATGTTGGTCAACAGTCCAAAGGCTGGATACAAAATACAGAAAGCAATAAAATAAAACAGCCGTAATGGGTTCTAATCACATTATTTCACCTCGGTGCAGCTCTCCTGTTTCTGGCCTGCTTTGAGATGGAGGAGAGAGAATGGGATGAGAGCTCACCGCTGATGAGATTGGCTTCCATTATGGTGCCATTAGCAGACGGACAAAGCTTTCTGTAGCTGGCCCTTATGGTTCATCAGGCAGTTTTTGTGGACTGCGGCTTTGTACCAGAATGGTTTAAGGGGATGTGTATGAAGACACTCTACATTTCTAATTACTCACTACATTTCTTTCACTTTCACAGAAAGGCATGGTTCTTATGAGAAAGTTCTTTGAGGCGTTTTCTCATATTGCATGGTGGAGCATATAAAAATACCTTAAACCACTTGATTGAGATGGATGAGAGAGATATACTATGACCATATGGTGTGAGCTAGGCTTGAGTTCTTTAACAATTTTCGTAGATAAATATCCTATTCTTGTTATGGCTGCCAGTTCAAACCAATGGTTACTATAATGCACTTCTCAGCCTAAGCCGCATGATGGTAGCTAAGCAAAAACGTAGCAGCATGGCAGCCCCTTTGTTTAGCTGGCTGTTTTTTCCAGGCATTTCTTAATATGCCCTTTCTAGATAACAAACCCCATTTCCTATAGACGTATGAGGAACAGGAAGAGGGAGAGCCGGCGTAATTGTGAAAAGTGCAGAGCAGGCAGGGAGGTTACTATAAAAAAAAATTTAAATCAGAAATGCTCTTTTCAAGAAACAGGACTTTTCCAAGAGTGTGGTCACCAGAGGTTGATGAGAACCACTTGCCAGGTCATCATAGTTCTCACTTGATCATTTCTATTTTTACATCTTCCAGTTCAGCATGTTAAAAACCTGACCTCTTGAATTTTAGAGCTTGTCTAGCTGTGTGGGCATTTTGTTATAATTAAATTAAGCCCTCCCTAAAATAAAACAAAAAAAAGCATTTGCATAGTCTTACAGTCATATGTTATAGTTGTATGGGATCATTGATGTTCCTGTATGTGAACATGAGCATCTGAAACTATCTTCAAAACATCAACTGAAGAGAATACAATTATAGACATCATTTAGTCATTTTCAACATTTATCCATTGGTTGTTATTGAACTCTCAAATGTGCAACAGACTAGGCAATCAGTCTGTAATATCAAAAATGGCATAATTAGGTGGTGTAACTGTGAGAAGGTCTCAATGAAGGAGAAACGTCTCTAGGGACTCTTCACCCTGCTTAAAACTGTAGTCCGTACATTTTGTAGCCCTTATAGTGTTTCCTTCAAAGCCACATAACCAAAATACATGCCCATGGCTATGTAGGCTAGACCATCTAAATGTTAGCGATGCAACTTTCTGAATGTGATTGACAGGCAGCTAGAGACACCACCTCTTCCAGATTGGTTGGATGTCCCTTGGGGAAAATAGCTTGATGTTATACACGGAAGCCCCTATGAGCAAAATTAACCAGCCAATCAGCCATTCAGTATATCAGTTGTAAACCATGACATTTGCTGGATTTATTTTGATATCTTTATTATGAACTAATATTGATAATTAGAATTCTCATTTTTAATTAGAAGCATTGAGAAGCAGTGCTCAACATGAACATTTACTTTCAAATTATTTTGAGATCACTGATTTCACATAAGAGATAATATTCATGAGGGAAACCTCCATTGTATTACTGGAAAAAAAAGATGGTGACATACAGCAGTCACACCCAAAGTGAATTATCCCTCTAAATTATTGTCTGGGTCTTTGTTATGCTACACAGTTTGTGTTGGATTACTGGAAAAGGCCAGGCAACCACCAAACCAAGGCTAATGATACACAGGGTGAGTGTGTCAAGAGATAAACACCTCCAATTTCAGTCCACCACTCTGCCAATTTGCTTTAATCACATTTGCTCTGTTTATTTTAAAGATTCCACACTCAGTCTACTCTGAACCACATCTTTCTTATTTGAGCTGTGCAGCCTGAGAGCAGCCAACAAAATAACAGCCAATCAGCCAAGTCATATCTGTGTTGTCTTGAGAAAATTGCTATGTGCCCGTTGCTTGATAAAAGAGTGTGATGTAGCAGGCAAGATCAGACCTGCTGTGTGTCTGGACAACCGGGTCTGACTGCCAGCTCTGAATATAACAGGGAGAAGTGGTGAATCAACATTCCTTTACTGTGTCAGAGACCTGAGTCATTTCAAGTGAGGTCTTGGATGAACAAATCCAGTGAAACTGTTTGTCGTTACCTCATTTTTGGTAATAATGACTGTGTAAGGGTTAGTCATACTTTCTGCCCCCATGTCTGTGAAAATTGTCAGTCATTTAGGTATTTAAATTACGGTACTACAAAATTTTAGCGAAAGGGGCTGGACTTAATACTTTAGTGTCTTAATTAAGACAATGTGCTGCGACTGTCAGTTATACTAAATGCATATGCAGTGGGGTGTGACCTTATTTCCCCAACACACACACTCTTCAGCCATATTCTTCAGTTAGACCCCATCTACACTAGCAAAAATGATTACATCTTATACCATAATCCAAGAGTTCTCAAACCTATTGCATCCAGCGACCCCTTTAAATGTAAAAAAAGTTTATATATATAAATTATATATTTTTTTAAGTAATAAATACATGAATATATAACATAAAAACTCCACAGTTCCATTATCTCTACATCTACATTAATAATATAATGATAATGGAAGGTTGTGATTGCCACCTCTTACAGTTTCTACACAGAACACTACAACTGGGGGTTTCCCTTTCAGAAAGGGCCCCAAGCAGAACTCGATCAATTGAAATATAAAACCATTAACCATCCAAAATCCATTCCAGGAACGAATTTACTAGGACTGTGGTATTCCTCAACCTTTTTTTGTTTTGAACACTTTTCCAAGACTGAATTTACTTAACAGAGACATGAAAAATGGGTAACTCTAGGTATGATTTAAATGTTTATATTTTGGTAATGTAAAGCCTTTAATGTACAATGCACATTTGCCACAGAAAAGAAAAAATGGAAATCCTTAGGACATTGAATACCGTATATATTCATTACTATACTTAAATTTCGATGATATCAGTGGTGGGTACTCCGCATATAAATCAATCGGTTCTCTTCCTGTATTGTTGGCCCCCATTAAACATGTAGAGCTCCCACACCTCCTAAATCCCAAAGATTCACAAACTGAAGTATGCTCAAACGGTTGGCTAATGATTTATCAACATAAGTTATGTAGCTAATTAAGCCAATTCAAGCCAGCGAATTCCGCTCAAGGATTTTACTTTACAGCATTTTATACAAAGTGTTCATAAGGTGAGAGGTCCAATACGCTTTCATTGTGAGATATTTGACAATTTTGTAGTATATTAACCCTAGAATTTATGAATTTATGTTGTTTAGTAGTGATAGTGATGACCCGGCAAGCATAAATTGAATTGATTGCATTCATTAATTAATTAAATTTAATGAAAATGTATGGAATATTTTGATTTTGGTGAGAAATTCAGCCTCACTCTTACTTCCTCATGGGAGGATGCGTTCACTTCACTGTGCTGGAAACTTCATACATGTCATCCAAATCTAAGCATGGTCATTTTGAATGGTGGCATTGTTCTTATCAGGCGTTTTATTCTAAACTAAACCATTCTTGATGTTCTAGGTGAAGTCCGTTATGTAAATTAATTTGTGCTTCTTCCACTTCTGACTGTTACACATCCTGTATACAGTGCTGGTTGTTTGGGTTGTTTGTATCTCTCCTAGTACTCTTACAATCATGATCTGACCATGCCGTAAAGACATTTCATTCCATCGTGTATATTTCTCTTAAGAGATTTCATAGATAAGACACACAAGCACATGACATTGCCCTGTACAATGACCTTTGCTTCAAAGCTATCAGCACTCTGTGGCATTTGGAAACAGGAGAACAGTCCAATTTTCAAAGGAAATGAAAAATCAATCTAGCAAGGGTCAATCATTTAGAGAGGGATTTTAAAGTGCACCCACAATGTTAGAATCAATGTTTCATCTAATGAGCTAGGGGTGGAGGTGATGTGGCCTTCAAGTATGTTTTTTCTTGAGAAAGCTAAAAAAAAAATCTTTGAAGGTGGGGAAGTAGGGAATATTGCATCAGCCTTGGTCAACATTTCTCACATTTGTTAACTTTAATGAACAAGCTAGGTTTCTATCAAAGCAAAAAAATGAGTGTATGATATGAAATGAAAGTCATTATTCATCTGCTGTGCTGTGAAAAGCTGTGCTGAGCGGAATGCTGACCTTTCATCCATAAAGTAGATCGGGATAGCAAATGTGAAGAGCTGCTATGTGAAGAGCTTTTCAATATAGGCTTTGGTTTACCAAATAAATAATATAAAGTCTTCAACATTTTTGAAAGACAGGAGAAGCATAGCCCTACTAGTCCATTTATACCAGCTGCTTGTGTGTATTTCTGCATGGCAAGTAATCAGTTCTGGAGAAATTCTAGCTATAAATATAAACTGTAGTCTCTTAAATGATACATGGTCACTTTAAACATTAAAAGTGTAGAAAGTCTACCTAAATTCAATCTTGCTCAGATTTACACTAGAACAATATCTGTACTTATTGTAAAACCCCATGGTATATGAGTTGTGCAGATGGTGCAGAGGAAGAGGTTTCATTATAAAAGAATACTTCCCTTTTCCTGAACTACTGTGCTACCAGGCAGTTCAACAAACATTCACACACCTGTCTGAGCCTAGACGGTCTCTGCTTTCACTGAGTAATGAGAGAAAGGTCTTTCTGAAAGGGTATTATTGTATTCTTTTGCCCCTTCTGATGTTCTATTACTCTATTCTATTTTATTCCCACTTACAGACCCACATAGTGGCTAGTGTCCAGCACCGGGATTCGGTCCAATACCAATATACGGCATGTCCATTCATGCGTAGTGGATAATGCATTCAAGCATGCTATCCATAATTATGTGGCAAAAGCCCACATTGGCAACTTGAAAAGCTCTGTTAAAGAAATCACACACAGCTGGATAAGAATCCAGAAATGTGAATGCAACTGGGTTTGAGACAAAAAGCCTCAACTGCTGATCAGTTGCACAAAAAGATGAGATTGGGTTGTATTAAGGGATTTTACTTACATTTAATGTGTGCAGCACCACAAATTAATTTTAATCGCTTGTTAAGAAATAAAACCTCTGAATAAAACCTTGACAAGAGATTAATTGATGGATCTACCTTGACGGATTTAGTCCAAACCATAGCAAACATTCTTTCTTCCCTAGCATTACAATGTTTATTAAGGATTTCATTTTCCATAGTCCATCTGATACACACTGCCATTTCAGAAAATTGAATAATCTCAAATGCAAGATTAAGACTAATCATGAATTTAAATTTATTTAAGAGTTTACAGCAATGAAGAAACACGATCAACATTGACTGTAAAAAAAAAAAATCTATATTAAATGTTGGCTTAAAAGCAATACTGGTCATTCTTTAAATAAGCTTTAAAGTTTGGTTCCAGTGAACTAAAAGATAAGCCATGATTTAATCCAGGTTAAAGCTTAATCTTTGTTAACACAACACACGACCCGGTCGGAGTAAGTTCATTTCATGGTGCGTGACCACAGCATTGAAATAAACTTAATGATATTTCCGTTTGCTAAACACAGAGCAATGCTGACACCAGGGCTGAAACTCTCACAGTCATTCAGTTTCATTTCTGTCTTTCATTTAACAGTTGTTTTGCTGAGGTGTACAACTTAATGTCCACTGCCAATGTTTGTAGATAAGGGTTGGAATCATTTAAATTTATGGTAAAATAGTGCACATGCAGTAATTCAAACATGGCAGTGTGAATATTAGCAAGGTGTACACAGTCTCCACCAGAAACACAGATGCAGTGACTCAGTGTTGAAATCCCTCAGGCACAGTGGCGCATCAGTGAGTCAAAACCACTGTACAGCTTAACTCTGCCTTCCAAAATGTCTTCCGTGAGGAATAAAACATAAAAGTGTGTGCTGTTATAGGAATATATTCAACGACAGAGTCGTATTAATGTTTTGATGCAATGCGGGGTTACTGTTATTACCCCAAGTTGGTAAATGGTAAATGGCGCACTTATATATCGCTTTTATCCAAAGCGCTTTACTTTACACTGTGTCTCATTCACCCATTCACACACACACTCACACACTCACACACCAATGGTAGCAGAGCTGCGATGCAAGGTGCTAGCTTGCCATCGGGGGCAACTTGGGGTTCAGTGTCTTGCCCAAGGACATTTCGGCATGTGGAGTCATCCGGGCCGGGAATCGAACCGCCAACCCTATGATTAGTGGACAACTCACTCTACCGACTGAGCCACAGCCACCACAGTTGCTTCTTTTACAGTGACAACACATCCCGGAAATGTATTATTCATCTTATACCTCAACAATTTGCCATCTATTACAATTTTTCATTTATTAGTGAACAACCCAACACATTTATCCATACATAGTTATATTTAATGTTGTGGAACATCCATGAGACAAGTTAGTTCCTGTTATCACTTACATTATAACAGCTATAAACAGTCATTTCCTCATCAGCTTCTTTCTTTTCTCGCTTGTTAAGTTAATAAAACAAAAATGATGCAGCTTGTCACGATAACGAGAAACCAGAACGCACAAACTCCATTATCTTGAAGACTTTCCTATGGCAGAAAACTGTTACAAAATGCTGACACTGAAGACTCCTTACATAAATCTTTAAAGAAAAAAAACAAAAACAAATATAGAAACATCAATATTTCAATGATGAGATGTTTTTCTCTGTTAAATAACAGGTTTACACAATGTATAAGTGGAGCTTCTTCCATACAGAGAACTCTCCCTGTGATTTGTTACTATAGAAAAAAAAGGTTACGCGGTAATATAAACCTATTTGAATTGATCTATAAGAAAATTAATCCATCTTCTGACAAATCAGATTTCTAGAGTCCAACACGGGTATAAATAAAACTAAACAGTCAACCCCTATCACATCCCTGTACCTGACCTCAATCTCATTGTTTTGGTTTCATTTACATCTGAGACGTAAGAAATTTCACACTTAAATAAGGTCATGTGTGGTCTAATAGGAAATAGAAAGCCAGCAAAAACAGGGTATGCTCTCAGAGAGTTTTAAATCAAACTTTAAGACTAATTTCAGTGGCATGGCATGGCATGACTTTTAATACTTCCTTTTTCGCTTGGGGGGAAACCTGGTTCACACTGCAAAACAAGGTTTTTCAAAAATGTCATTAAACCCATAGTAAATAAGACTCAAAAATATATGCTATCCTGGAAAGCATATAGTTTAATAACAGCATAAAGATCAGCAGATCTGAGAATACAGAGGAGATGGGACATGTGGATTTAAACCAGGAAGATGGTATCCTATGGTGTCCCTAATTTTTTTTTAAGCACATATGTGGCTTTTTAGGAGGGGAAATAATACAGAAACTTCCCTTTCACAGATAACAAGGCGGAATTGATGTCTTCTGCTATTTTTCACTTCGTGACCGATATCTGCCAACCGAACAGGGTACAGACTTCTGATATTGTATTGGGGGAGGGAGGGGGGCGGCAAAGTGCAAACTTAAAAGGTAGTGTTGGATAATTAACTTCTTATGATGATTAACACCTTCGAATATCAAAAATCTGTTTTATAAGGAAGATCAGTTTTGTCCTTTTTTTAATCAGCAGAAATTGCCTTCCCTCGTGACTCTCATTCAAATCAAACATGTATGCATCAGATATTCATGTAAAAACAACTAGTTTCAAGAAGAGCAAAGCACACACCAATTTAGGAGAGTATTATGTAAAAACACTGCATGTCTTCATAGGTTTTGCAGTGAAGTGTTTTAACGTTGCAGTGTGCCATTCCCAGTCCTGACAATTAACATAACAAAAACACCCCCAGGATGAAGATAACTAAATAATAAATGTAGGGAACTGGTTTCTTTTCTTTCCTTTCAAACTGAATTAGGATCCAGAATCACTTTATAGGAAACCACCACCCTGAAACATATTAAATATGTTTATTATGACATTTGTGTGATGTGATTGACAATTCTAGTGTAAACTTGTTGGCGGTTGTGTACCGCATTGACATCGCAGGGGGGCATTGCTAGCGCAGTTACATGTAATATGTAAACAATCTCAAACAATCAGAGCAAGAGCTACTTTTCTCACTTACCATTTCCTAGCAATGTTCAGTGCCATATTAATGAGAATTCAAATGTTACGCCAAACACTCAGCTAGTGAGTGATCTACAAGATGACAAGCACAACGGCACTGATGACAGTATTAGTATGAACGTTGCAACTTTGGAAGCTGTTCTGTTTGAGCAGAGTGTACGGATGAGGGGGTGAGAGAGCCGGAAAGACTAGAGGGCTAAAGTGCTGCCGCATCGTTCTCTTTAGGTAGAGATGAAGCGATCCCACTGGCACCACTAACAGCAGGCAGTCAAACTGCATTTTGGGTAATGTAGGAAAACGTTGATCAATGTGAAAATAGATCAACATGGCAATGAAAGTAGTTTAAACATAAAACGTCAAATGTCATTACAAGACAAATCTTAGACTCCAGTGATGATCACACATTACATTACTCATAAAGATTAACATGCAAATCCTTCAGGCAACTGAATTACACCCGTTATATCAATGGATCATAATTAGTTGACCATTTAAGTACACTAAACTGAGCTATACCTTTCCACCATTAAGCACATAACTTTTGTACATTTAATATGCATGTTGTGTACCTTTAAATCTCTACTCTAAAAACTAAATCATTTTTAAAGGTGCATGATAGACATTACAATATATATATATATATATATATATATATATATATATATATAAACATACACAGTAAAGGTACACAAAATAAAAGGTACCCTTGAGGGTACCACCACATGTACATAAAATAAAAGGTACCCTTGAGAGTACCACCAGATGTACATACAATAAAGGAACCCTTGAGGGTACCACCAAATGTACATAAAATAAAGGTACCCTTGAGAGTACCACCAGATGTACATAAAATAAAGGAACCCTTGAGAGTACCACCAAATGTACATAAAATAAAGGAACCCTTGAGAGTACCACCAAATGTACATAAAATAAAGGAACCCTTGAGGGTACCACCAGATGTAGATAAAATAAAGGTACCCTTGAGAGTACCACCAGATATACAAAAATAAAGGAACCCTTGAGGGTACCACCAAATGTAGTACCCTACATTGTGGGGGCGGCTGTGGCTCAGGTGGTTGAGCGGGTTGTCCACTAATCGTAGGAACCGATTCCCGGCCTGTGTGACTCCACATGCCCAAGTGTCCTTGGGTGAGACACTGAACCCCAAGTTGCCCTCGATGGCTAGCTAGCACCTTGCATGGCAGCTCTGCTACCATTGGGGTGTGTGTGTGTGTGTGTGTGTGTGTGTGAATGGGTGAATGAGTGTAAAGCGCTTTGGATAAAAAATATATATAAGTGCCCATTTACATAAAATAAAGGAACCCTTGAGGGTACCACCCCATACACAAGGAAATGTAGCCTACTTTCTCTTAATGTAGCATGCTTAGTAGTGGTGTAGTGTATTTGGATGAAATGTGCCTCAGATGTAGATGAGGAGAAATCTCTTGGATGAGGCTGGGATCAGTTGGTGTGATCAGTGATGGATGGAGTTGAAGCCGCACCAACTGGTGCTAGAAAAGCCAACAAGTGCCTGGGCATCACATAACCAAGGAAGAAGGAGTCAGTTCTATGTGTCTGTTGGTGCAGCGGTGCTTTTGAAAGCGGGTGTGTATAAACTGAGTGAATATGATTACATTCCTCTCCAGCAAACCGCATTCCTCAGTACACACGCGCTGCGGCACAAACCCGCACACCAGACAACTTTCAGCTCACGCATGAACCTGCGTGCTGTTTCTCTCCTGCCATCACAACATGTTCATTCTGCAGCAACTTTCTCAGGGATTAAGAGTCAGACGGAAGAGCACTCACCCCGAAACGACCATCCGTACAGCCGCGACTCCGATAAGAGCAGCTCCGCAGCAGCAGCACCGCACAACACGCACAATGTGTGTGTGTGTGTGTGTGTGTGTGTGGGTGTGTGTGGGTGTGTGCGGGGAAATAAACAAACAAACCAGAACCCGCGGATTATTCTGCTTTCAGTCTGCGATCACACTGAGCTGCTCTGAGCTGTGACTCGCCAAACAGCGCATACCGGTGTGTAGATCCGCAGACTCTAGACATCCTCCTCCCTCCTCCCCTTTCTCCCCCTCCTCCC
>JAFFST010013667.1:32815-43752 GCA_022414735.1 Noturus placidus | reverse complement strand
TTGTTGAAAAAGTTTGAAACATCCAATAAATTTGGTTCCACTTCATGATTGTGTCCCACCTGATGTTGATTCTTCACAAAAAATTACAGTTTTATATCTTTATGTTTGAGGCCTGAAATGTGACAAAAGGTCGAACAGTTCAAGGGGGCCGAATACTTTCGCAAGGCACTGTGTATGTATGTAAATATATATATATATATATAGATGGCTTCATGTTGTTATACATCATCCATGTTGAGCTGATACAAACTGCCTATTTTGCATAATATTTAGTTTCGATATCTGTTTTATTTGTTATTTATAACGGAAATCCTATACGTGTCATTTTATGTGTAACTTAGTTGCAGGAAAACATTTTGTACTTTTTGTTATGGGCTGCTAACGTTTCAACAATTCTTGGCTTTTCCACAGAGACTTTCTCGCCTTGGTTGGATCAGAAAAGGCCAAAGCTACAAACATGAACTGTGAAGTTATAGCAGAAGTGAAACATGACCAGTCAGAGCCTGTGATCGCCGTCACGTTCAGTAAGTGACCTCAGTTATGAATGTTCATTGTGTGCACTCTGACATAATGGTTACATAAAGTACATCAGGAAATAATTGTCTTGCACTATAGCCATATTTGTCATTATATTATAAGTCACGGTTCTTAACATGACTGTGCTTTTGTTTTCAGTGGATGGTGAAAGGTTAGTGATGAAAGGAGCCAAGCTGACAAGCCAGGAGATGCTTTCTGCTCTACAGACACGCTGCATTGCTAAAGATCCTCAGTCTAAAGCCACAGCGAAGAAGTAGATGTATATTTGTATAGGTGTTGTGTATATTTATTAACTTTTCAATAAATGAATCTATCTCAAATTCTTGAACTTGTTTCAGTTTTTGCATTGGTGGTTTTGATTAAAAGAATGATTGGCTATTTAACAAATATTACAGTTCATATTAGATAAAATATATATTTCTTTTCAAGTTTTCTTCCTCTCAAGTTTTTGCCAATCATGTGGCAGCAGCACAATGCATAAAATCGTGCAGGTACAGGTCAAGAGCTTCAGGTAATGTTCAAACATCAGAATATGATCTCTGTGACTTTAACTGTGGCATAAGAATTGGTGCCAGACCGGCTGTTGTGAGCATTTCAGAAACTGCTGATCAGCGATCTCTAAAGTTTACACATATTGAAGCAAAAAAACTTCAGGTTTGTGGAGGGTCTGCAGGCTGAAACACCTTGTTGATGACAGAGATCAGAGGAGAATCACCAGACAGGTTTGAGATGATGATGTTTATAGTAACTCAATCACTCTTTACAACTGTGGTGAGCAGAAAAGCACACAACACATCAAACCTTAAGGTGGATGTCACACTTTTTTTGTCACACTTATATAGCGCTTTTATCCAAAGCGCTTTACACTGTGTCTCATTCACCCATTCACACAGACTCACACACCAATGGTAGCAGAGCTGCCATTCAAGGTGCTAACTTGCCATCGGGGGCAACTTAGGGTTCAGTGTCTTGCCCAAGGACACTTCGGCATGGGATCACCCGGGCCGGGATTTGAACCACCAACCCTACGATTAGTGGACAACCCGCTCTAATGACTGAGCCACAGCCGCCCATTTCTAACATCATGGGATGTGCCCATGATGGCCTCAGATTCCTGTTCATGGTTGTCAGAATTAAAACCTGATGTGGTCTTCTGCTGTTGTAGCTCATCCACCTCACGGTTAGAAATTTTGCGCATGCTAAGATGCTTTTCTGCTCACCTTGGTTGAAAAGAGTGGCAGTGTCCATTGTTTTGGGCGGCTGTGGCTCAGTCGGTAGAGCGGGTTGTCCACTAATCCACTAATCGTAGGGTTGGTGGTTCGAATCCCGGCCCGGGTGATCCCATGCCGAAGTGTCCTTGGACAAGACACTGAACCCTACGTTTCCCCAGATGGCAAGCTAGCACCTTGCATGGAAGCTCTGCTACCATTGGTGTGTGAGTGTGTCTCATTTGTATAAAAGCGTCTGCTAAATGAATAAATGCTATACAAATAATATTTTATTGAATTATTTGAGCTACTACTGTTTATCCTTCCTGGCAGCTTGAACCAATCTGCTCAATTTCCCCTGACCTCTGTTTTCCACAAAGCATTTCCACCTATAGAACTGTCACTCACTCACACAATGTTTCTCTTTGCATTATTCTGTGCATCCCAGGAGATCACACGTTTTCTTCATTCGTTTGATGTGAACATTACCGAAAGCTCTTAACATCTACCTGGGTGATTTGATGTAGTGCATTCTACCACGTGGTTGTCTGATTAGATAACTGCATGAATGTTTTGGTGTACACGTGTTCCTAATAAAGTGGACGGGGAGTGTGTATACTCTACTAGGTTTACCTTATAAAATGTATTTTCCGATATGCTCCTAACACGTGTCGTGTATAAAGCGATTGCGGATGTATAGTTCTCTCTTTTTTTTTTTTTTCGTTTCTTTTGTGATCTGAATTCTTTAAACCCGCCAATGAACCTTTCCTTCCTTCTGCATTGCCTCGCGCGCTAGAGAAGACGGAACGACGCCGGATGACGCTGGACGCATTGATTGGACAGCCCAACCGTGCGCGTGCTAAAGAAACAGTATAAAAGCTCAGAGGCGGACCGTAAAGAGGTGTCGCGTTGGTGTCTGAGTGAGAGGCTGAGGTTTAGTAGTCTATAGAGTAGGACCGAGTATTCAAGTCTAAAGATGGTGGACAAATTTTTGGGAACATGGAAGATGGTCTCCAGCGACAATTTTGACGAATACATGAAGGCACTGGGTATGTTCGCTTGACTTTTAATTGTATTTCATTTTATTTGTTTATTTCCATTTGAATATGTATTAATGACAGTTCCTGTGTGTTCTTTGTGGGTTTGGGGCTGTGATTAATATATGGTTATATGGACTATCCTATTTAAAATCCTATTAAATATTTAACTTATACTAAGTGATGTTGAGGGCTATGTCAGTATGTTAAGTATAAAACTTGTAGTCATTGCCTATTTGCTGTCTTTTGTTGTTTTTAATGTTTTTTTTTTTTTTTTTTTTTTTTTTTTTCTGTGACTGCAAATTTTGTACTACAGATATAAATGTATTGTACATTATAATCTAATCCACTTTCAATCCAGCTATCATTGAGTTGGACGCTACTTTTAGTATGCATTTTTCACCTGGGTAAGTAAATACCGTGTACATTTAAAAGCCAGTTATGATAGTAGGATAAACTGTGATCTCTGTGTGTTACATGAGTTTAAAAATGCACCAAGTTGATTTTCCCAGGTAGAACACACATATTAAAGGTACAGGACATGTCTTGAGGATATACACCCCCCCCCCCCCCCCCCCCCCCGCCCGCGCCCAACCCCGAATTAATCCATCTCCCATTCTTCAGGTGTGGGTTTTGCCACTCGTCAGGTAGGAAATAGGACCAAGCCCAACTTCATCTTAAGTGTGGACGACCAAGGACTGATATGCATGAAATCCCAGAGCACTTTTAAAACTACCGAGGTCAAATTCAAGCTCAACGAGTCATTTGCAGAGACCACTGCTGATGACAGGAAGACCACGGTCAGTAACGACTTCTTCTCTCCTGACAGGTTACTTAATAACGAGTGCAGCTCTGTGGTAGTCTCTGGACTTGTGTGAAAGTGTCTCTTCTCTGTGTGCAGACCGTGGTGAGCCTTGAGAACGGCAAACTGGTGCAAAAACAGACCTGGGATGGCAAAGAGACCACACTAGAGAGAGAAGTGATTGATGGACAGTTAGTAGCGGTAGGAATTTTATTTACACTTTAGAAAATAAGAATGTCATTCTGCTTTGTTTTAAACATTTTCTCATCCATTTATGCTTTAACCAAATGCTTTTTGCAGGGACCACTTATGGAATGAAAAAATAAATATATTCATGGACTCCATGATCTTAGTACATGTCATTTATTTTATAACTATAATCCAACAATGCACATATGGACCATATATAAGATATTATTTTGTTAGATTGAAGTTGATATTATGCTTCTTTTTACGTTATTGAGTTGTAGCTTGAACCCATTTGATTCAAATGGCTAGTCGATTAGGCTTATGTCTAAACAAGCTAAATAAGAACTATACGAACTTTTGATAGTAGGTATATGTAATGTAATGACACTGTTATAAAACCATCCATAATCAGACCTAGCTTAGAGAGTGTAGCATAGTTAATTAGGAAACTTTTGTTGCTGAAATGTGATTTCTCCTTTCCTCTGCAGACATGCAAGATGGGGGACGTGGTGGCGGTGAGGACTTATGTAAAAGAAGCATGATAAAATGATGCTGGCTTGATTTTGGAGATGCCTGGCTCAGTTCAATGAGCAGTCATTTAATTTTCTTGTTTTCTTGTATTCATGTTTGACACCAAAGCTGTTGCATGCAGTGTATTATAAGATGCATTGAGATTAATCTTCTGGTGCTTTGAATAAAGTTTTGATCATATCTACCTTTAATGTTTTTTTTTTTTAGCCTATTTAACTGTGCATGTGGTGAAATATGTGACAGCCAAGTGTCAGTAAGGAAGGGACTCTCTCAGATTCCCAAAATTTCACCAATCCATATCCATGTTAAACTGATCATTGTAGCATTTTGAATACACCGTTCAATACAGATGGATTTGAGCTTAAATTTTAGGAATTAAATGCTGCATGTACTTGTAACTCTTACCAATTTTTGCGAGTTTTAACGGACCTTTGTTAAAGCAGAGAAGTTACTGCTCAAAAACTGAATAGCCTTAAATAAAAAGTTATTTAACTACTGAGTGAAAAGTCTATATGAAGTGAAGAGTCTATAATACTGAGTAAAATGGTCTAAAGCAAAGACTAATATGAGAGTCACATTTAAGTAAAAATCCTTTTTCTTTTTTAAATCCAATCCTGAAAGGTCAACATATATGGTAACGTGATTAACTTTCTAAAATCACAGAAACTGTCAATTGGTCCTCATCCTTGTAACTACATTGTATACCTCTTTCTCGTTAATAACATGCTTTAAGATAAATAACTGAATAATAAGCGTGGACTTATTATTATGAGACAATAATGTTTTTATTTTTGTTCCAGTTAACTGCACTGATAATAGATCGGAACAGCTCATTATTCTCTGTGAGTTGAAAGTCACAGGATGTTCCTTCCTTTCCTTTTTTCCATTTAAACATTAACTTTTAGCACATTGTTTTAAAATATGTAAGGAAATGGGAGCATGGTTCGCTATGAAATCGTTCCCTTTGACCTGCATTTGAATCATAGAACGTTCCACTCACGTTCACTTTCCCAGGAGAGGAAAAAAAGGAGATGCACTGATTGCAGTTAACAGCAAAAACGGCCGAAACAGGTGCATTATGGGCCAACTTCCTACAAGCCCCTTTATTTAAATAACACAATGCCCTTCTCACCCCCCCCCCCTCCAAGCTTGTATAAAGTTTAGATAATGGGAAGTGGTGCTGGGAAAAAAAAACAAATGTATTGATACTGTGTTCAAATAATCAAGATTACTACAGGATTTGTTTCCAGCTTGTCTCCTGACCGTGCTGAGATCAAACCAGGAGGATATGTGAGCTTGATTTACTTCAGCTCTATTTATTATGATAGCTTCAGAGATCACGGGAAAGATCAGCACAGCTCTATCTGTGTGCAGTAAAACAATGCATGTGTGTTTCTGGTGCACTGAGTAAAAGTTCAGTTTTCCTTCATGGGACTGATTTGTAATAAAGTTGGACAATGTTCATAATGGGGAACAATGGTTGCAGTAGAAAAGCATTAGATAAAATAGCCTTTATTTCAATGAATGTGTGGCATCCTGGGAAAACCTATATATATATATATATATATATATATATATATATATATATATATACATATGACAGTGGCTATCTGATTACAAGCTATTAATTAGGCCTATGTTCATTTTGTTATCTTTAGGCATCTTTAGAAAAACTGACTGCTTTCATCACTGACTGCTGTTCATTTTGTTATCTTTAGGCATCTTTAGAAAAACTGACTGCTTTCATCACTACGTTTTGTTAAACTGACACCTTACAGAAACCCTCCAAAGCACAGGGAACATGCAAACAAAGCATGCAAACTCCACACACACATGGCAGATGTGGGAATCGAACCCTCAATCCCGGAGGTGTGAGGCAGACATGCTTTTTTGTCAGAGAATGAGCAAAATGTTATATAAAATGTTCACAAAACTCTTGCAAAGTGTTACACATAGGATAATGGTATATTGACCATTTTGTTTTACACCAGTAAAGAATTAAATACATGTACATTTAGCAGACGCTTTTATCCAAAGCGACTTACAAATGAGAGCACACTCACACACCAATGGTAGCTGAGCTGCCATGCAAGGTGCTAGCTTGCCATCAGGGGGAAACTTAGGGTTCAGTGTCTTGCCCAAGGACACTTCGGCATGGGATCACCCGGGCCGGGATTCTAACCACCAACCCTACGATTAGTGGACAACCCGCTCTACCGACTGAACCACAACTGCCCTAGTATTATAGGCAATACAGGATAACATTGTTCTATACAACATAATCATAAAATTGTTTACAACTATAGACCTGTGGAATGCTGTATACAATGCACTGCTATTGTATCTCTGTATAGCGTCCTGGGTGTACACACATGACAGGAAGTTGAACTATTGTAGGCTTTATTGATACAGTGGGGTACTGTGGTGTCATTTTGACATGGAACCTGTTTTCCCTGGATAGACGGTTATTATAGGAATGAGGTCATATCCTTTGAGGAACATCTGGAAAGCTGCACTCCAGGACATCATTCCCACCCTTCCGTTATCCTTTCTTGTTATCAAACACACAATGCTGTTATACAATCCTGCCAGGTCTACTCGAATTACCCAAGTCCAAGGTTACTGTCTTCTATCCCACAGTTTCCAGCATCCTTTGGTATTCAAAATCACCATAGGTCATAAAATCCATGGTCTAAGGTCATAAAATTCAATAAGACCTGTGAAATTGTTAGAAAGTGTTTAATTGTTATTGCCTGTGCATGTTTTGCTAATCCTACACTGATTAATTTTTGATAGAGCAAATGCACAAGTCAGACACACTTTAAGCTATCTGTAACTACTGTTCAGTGTATCTGTAGTCAGGCCAACATGAGCTTAACCATTTTAACACTCAGTACATTAGAACATTCAGTGCATATGCAACAGTTTCTACCAAGGGTTGGATGGTTAGAAAGCAATGTTTCAGACCTTCTGATAACATGTGTTATTAATTAAATTATTATTTATTTACTAATATGAAAATAATTAATAATTAAAACAATTAATTATTCCAGCAAATGTTTTTAGGATGTTGCAGGAACATTATTTCTGGAATACTTTTAAGTACTAAAATGCTCTAAGAAGGTTAGATTGTAACATTCCAGAAATACCATTCTTGCAATGTTTTTTTTTCTTTCTTTTATTTATTTAATTCTATAACACAGTTTGCTACAGTCTTATTAGTATGTTGGAGGAACATTATTTCTGGAACAGACTAACCTTCTTGGAATCTTTTGAATACTTATTGAAACAATATTCCTGCAACTTTCTAATTGCTAGACATTTCTAGCAAATGATTCTCTGTTCTAAAAACTTTTGTTTTTAAAAAATAGTTTGCTTCGCAATGTTATTAGATGGCTGCAGGAACATTAGTTCTGAAACATTATAGTCTAACCCTCTGAATACTTACTGGGATTTTCCGGATATAACACTTCGGCAACATTGTAATTCCATGATCTGTTCTGAAACATTTGCTGCAATAATGATTTTGTTCACTATGTTACTATAGGTTTGCAGGAAGGTTGTTTCTGGAAAATTTATATCTAATCTTCTTAGAACCTGCTGAAATATGATCCTCACTGAAATTTTCCAGAAATATCATTACAGCAACATTATATCATTACTGCAACTAATTCCAATGACAATAGATAACAATGATATTAGAATGTTGTTTACATAAAATTCCCAGCTAGAGAAATATAATGTTAAGAAAATATTAGAGAAAATTTCAGCCACTAAAAAAGTTGCAGCAAAGATTGTTTACAAATGTTATGTAAAACTGAGAACACAGAGAAAATTGAGGCAGATCTTTTGAACATTCTAACATATTTTTTCTGTAACATTATTCAGTTATTCTTTAAAGCATATTATTCAGTGACTAAACTGAGGCTAATCAGAAGGGTGTGTAGGAATGAGCATGAAGAATGTCAATCTGGACCTGCTCATAGGTTCTGAGACTTTACAAGGTTGATTTTGGGTGAAGGGGCAATAAGAGTGGTGAGATATAAAAGATCTTTAACTTCATACCTTTTAAGTTCCCCACTGGGGGGTGGGGGGAAGTCAGAACTGCTTTGGACAGAAGTAACAAGAAGCTTGTTACCATGCAACAAGACTTCATAGGATGCCAAAAGCATTTATATTGGAGGTGGTGACTGAGTGTTCACTCACAGCATAGCAAACATCTTGCAAAAAAAAAAAGATTTCCAAGTAATTTTTATAGTTATGTCGCATAGGAAATAAAGTACAACCATGCACCAGCACCTTCGTCTAGAATTAAAAAGCAGAACCAATCTCTCTGAGCAAATTTCTCTCTGAGAAATTTCATAATGGCTTATACTCTTTCAGGTTGTGAAATTTCAGAGACAGACACATGTTAAACATGAATGAGAATCAATCAATGGATGATGAATGTCTCAAAAGGTGCAGGAGCCTCACCATAATATTGGAATTCTTTCCAATGAGAATAAAATCATGCTTTTGAATCCGCCTTCTGCTTTCACTCAGGGCATGTAATTAGTAACCCACAGCGAGAGCTGAGCTCAGTATGGAGCAGTGAATATGCTGAAATTTAGCCTCTTTAGAGTAAAACAGCAGTATAGGGCCAGGAGTGGCTGGTCACAGATGTACTGTGAACAAACGAGTAGAAAGTTCCCATTTTCCTGTAGGCCATATATCATATGTTTTTCGGTAAATGTCCATTTGAAGAGCTTGTTTGTAGAATTTGAGTTTTATAAAACAGTCCCTGCAGGATTTAGCAATTTTGCGATCAAAGAAATGAATGCAAAATCAAGGAAACTTTGCAATATTCTGAAGATCTTGCAATTTTTCAAAATTACCTCAGATTTTCTGCAGATATGGGTTAAGACGCGTCATGTGACATCATCACAACGTGTATTCAGCCAAACCCCTCTTCAATTCATGTGCATCAAACATGAGTACAGCCCAACAAACATCACAGCAAAAGGCCGTGCGAAACAATTTTCTGCAATTGCAATTTCACCAATTCAAGTAGTTTCCCAGGACAAAAGCACAAAAAACTCCTTAAGTTGCATCACAAATTTTGAAAAAAGACGCAGCAAAATCAAACATTTTTGGCCACAGCAATCACAATTTTTTTTTTATTATTCCTGTATGTACTGACCAAATCTTGGATGACTATGGTCATTTAAGTAAGAAATAATATATGGAAATTGTTTACAGGAAAATAATCAATGACAAGGTTGTGTGATGACAAAACAGAGATATTGTTCCCACCCTGAAGTTGATTATTTTTCATTAACAATGCATCCTGAAGTGTTTTCTTTTCTGCGGTATAGCTTATACGGCAGCAGTTTGACAACTTTTAAGATTTTTGATTAAATCACACAATTAACTTTTTTCCCGTTTGTGACATTTATTGGACTGCTATGGATCTGGATAGGCTCCAGATCCACTGTGACCCTGATCTGGAAACAAAAACTGATTACTGAAAACGAGTATATGAGTGAATGAGTGAGTGAACTATAGTTGTTATATAATGTTGTGTAGCAGCTGTTATCACTTATGCTACAGCAGCTATCAACTGTCATTCCATCTCTTGTGACGTTAAGAAGAAAAAAACGTCAGCTTGCTAAGATTTTATTAACCTTATGCAATGTTTTACAATACACTGACACTGGAGACTCCTTTCATATCAATAATTACTGTGTAAGGTGTTTCACTTAAATGGTAATGTATTAGAATGAGTGTATTAACATTTTATTTTAACTTGATTTGCTGATGAAACTATTGTCAAGGCTTCTGTCATAGAAGATTAATCAACACCTTCTGACCAATCAGAATCAAATATTGAATATTGATGTGGTATAAAGTGTTTATTTGATTTAGATTTAGAGTGAAATGTATAAGAACCTCCAGTATAAGGAACAAAAGAGTGTTGTTTGATATGTTAGAACTAAGTTAAGAGTAGAACAAAACATATCGGCCCTATTTGGTTTACTCAAGTAGTTTCTAGAAAAACATATCACTGCCATGACTCATAGACTTTCATGTCATTTAGGCACGTAACCAAAAAATGAATGTTGTCCATAATTAACCTCATTGTGTTTTTGTGTATTAGAATGCAATATTTGTGCCAGATCTAAACAGTATCTAGAGATGCTTATCGGCTTATGGCAGTGCAGTGGAACACAAAAGGGAGGTCAACAGGATGTGCATGCAAATGTAAGGCAATGGTGAAGGCCCGCTGCCAGGAGTTTGATTAGAACGTTTGCAATTTTTAATTTGATACAAAAAGTGCCTTGGGACAGCGGTCTGCTTCTACAGATACGTAAGTCTGTACCTGCCAAAACTTAAAGTGGCTGGTGAGTGTATAAATATTGTATGTGTACTTGTTTTTTGCGAAAAACAAATCTTCGGATCATCCATCCATCCATCCATCCATCTTCAACCGCTTACTCCTTTTCAGGGTCACGGGGAACCTGGAGCCAATCCCAGGGAGCATCGGGCACAATAATAATAATAATAATAATTATCAATTTGTATAGCGCTTTTTTACAATGGTACATTGTCTCAAAGCAGCTTTACAGAAATATCATTTTTACATTTACAAGCGAC
>JAFFST010013667.1:2275-22417 GCA_022414735.1 Noturus placidus | reverse complement strand
CCCCCCCCCAGTTGTACACTTGGTTGCGCCCATACTCAACGTAAGTTTGTTAATATATTTTAGCAGACCCTGGCAATGTCCATACCTTGCTTTATCAGATTACTTTATTTTTAAAAAACAACCTTCTAATTTTACTCCACTTTCTGCAAAGGGCACATTGTTGCTCGCACGGTCTGTACCATTCCTGACCGTGGCCATAGGAGTGCACCATAGGAGTGCACCATTAGCATGTCTGATTGCAAAAATATTGTTAGTTATTTTAAACGCGTTTTCACATAAGAAATTACATTTTTAGTTCACATCGAACATTTTAAAGGGACCATAGTCTCTCTTGAAGACCACACATTCCATAGAACCAAAAATAGCGCACAGTGGTACAGTCCGGACTGTAGCGACAAGCAGGGCTGTTCGACTCCACAAATCGCGGAGTCGACTCAGAGTCATATTTCAGTCGATTCAGCCCAATTATTATTATTATTATTATTATTATATATATTCGATTTTCGAAAATCATTCTCAGAGTGTATGTTTTGTTGTATGGGAAGGCATGTGGAAGATGGGGTCAACTGAGCTGAAATTCTGTCGCTGCACACTTCTGTGTGTAAACTTTGGAGTCGATTCTCAATACTCTTTTGCTCCGAATCGAACATTTGACTCGTTTGTGAGACAAGACATATTGGGCAAGACTTAGTAATGGCCGATGCGCTTGGTCAGGTTCGGTTCTGGAGGCTGAGGTAACAGTGACGATTAACTACAATTATTAACCGAATAAAAATGGCTACAGTGAAAAACGAGGTAGAGCTGAGAAGAAGCGCGGATGTTAAGGGACTGAGCGGGCATGTGGACGTGTCACGGACGGAGTACTGTAATCGGCTGCGGGACTGGATGTGGCAGTACTACTGCGGCTATGCGAGCTGGCAGAGCTGGATGAGCATGTCGCCGCTGCCGTTATCTCCTCCGTGGTTTCCGCTGCAGCCTGGCAGCCAAGCGGCTAACATCCCTCCTTATCCACCCGCCCCGACTTCTGCGGACATCTCCAACTGGTACATCCAGCTCGCCAGTCCGCCTCAGACGAATGCCTCAGCGGCTCCCCAGGCCGGGAATTCATCAACAGCACCGGCCCAGGCGAATGGAAACCCGGTTCCGCAAGCAGGTGCGTTAGTTAGCGCATTTGCTTCATGCTAGTTAGCTAACTATGTAGCAGCTAAAGCGGAAAGCTGGTGGTCAGATACATCACTGAATCATAGCAATTTTACGTGACATAAGCTTTAAAAACGTTTACATTGGCATTAACTCAGCATAAGACGTCAAATAAAGAGTATGTTCCTGAATATACTTTAAATAAAGTAAGTAATTCCACGAAAACCTACGCGCACCCTACACGTGCACCCCTAAACCTACGCGCACCCTACACGTGCACCCCTAAACCTACGCGTACCCTACAGGTGCACCCCTAAACCTACGCGTACCCTACAGGTGCACCTCTAAACCTACGCGTACCCTACAGGTGCACCTCTAAACCTACGCGTACCCTACAGGTGCACCCCTAAACCTACGCGTACCCTACTGGTGCACCCCTAAACCTACGCGTACCCTACAGGTGCACCCCTAAACCTACGCGTACCCTACAGGTGCACCTCTAAACCTACGCGTACCCTACAGGTGCACCCCTAAACCTACGCGTACCTTACAGGTGCACCCCTAAACCTACATTTACATTTATTCATTTAGCAGACGCTTTTATCCAAAGCGACTTACAAATGAGAGCACACTCACACACCAATGGTAGCAGAGCTGCCATGCAAGGTGCTAGCTTGCCATCGGGGGCAACTCGGGGTTCAGTGTCTTGCCCAAGGACACTTGGGCATGTGGAGTCACACAGGCCGGGAATCGGTTCCTACGATTAGTGGATTAGTGGACAACCCGCTCAACCACCTGAGCCACAGCCGCCCCCACAATGTAGGGTACTACATTTGTTGGTACCCTCAAGGGTTCCTTTATTTTATGCACATCTGGTGGTACCCTCAAGGGTTCCTTTATTTTATGCACATCTGGTGGTACTCTCAAGGGTTCCTTACAGGTACACCCCTAAAGCTACCTACCCTACAGGTACACCCCTAAACCTACCCACCCTACATGTACACCCCTAAACCTACCTACCCTACAGGTACACCCCTAAACCTACATGTACCCTACATGTACTCCCCTAAACCTACATGTACCCTACATGTACTCCCCTAAACCTACACGTACCCTACATTTACACCCTTCACCCTACACGTGCCCTACACCCTTGCACCTATTCGTTACTTAAACCTACACATGGCCTACCTTTACAACCTTAACCCTACACATGCCCTACACCCTTGCACCTATTCGTTACTTAAACTTACACATGGCCTACCTTTACACCCTTAAACCTACACGTGCCCTACACCCTTGCACCTATTCATTCCTTAAACCTACACGTGCCCTACCTTTACACCCTTAAACATACACGTGCACTACAGGTACATCCCATAAACCTACACGTGCACTACAGGTACACCCCTAAACCTACACGTACTATACAAGTACACCCTTAACCCTACATGTGCCCTACACCCGTGCACCTATTCGTGCCTTAAACCTACACGTGCCCTACAGGTACACCCCTAAACCTACACGGACCCTACAGGTACACCCGTAAACCTACACGGACCCTACAGGTACACCCCTAAACCTACACGGACCCTACAGGTACACCCTTAAACCTACACGGACCCTACAGGTACACCCTTAAACCTACACGGACCCTACAGGTACATCCCTAAACCTACCACTACACCCTTACACCTATTCGTGCCTTAAACCTACACGTGCATTACAGGTACACCCCTAAACCTCCACGTGCACTACAGGTACACCCCTAAACCTCCACGTGCACTACAGGTACACCCCTAAACCTCCACGTGCACTACAGGTACACCCCTAAACCCACCACTAAACCCTTACACCTATTCGTGCCTTAACCCTACAGGTACACCCCTAAACCCACCACTAAACCCTTACACCTATTCGTGCCTTAACCCTACAGGTACACCCCTAAACCTACACGTGCCCTACAGGTACACCCCTAAACCTACACGTGCCCTACAGGTACACCCCTAAACCTACATTTTCCCATTCAGGAAAAATGTGGATATGATGCTTTGTATTTTTATTATGCTTGGGTTTTTTGTGTACTTCTTTTTGTAACAAACAACAATCAAACAGCCTGCAATATTGAACAAGCGGGAAACTGAAATAATGAGATGCATTACAGGAGCAAAAGATAACACAGACAACAACGTAGTTTGAGTAGACAAAAAGTCCAAAATGCCCATCCCTAGTACCCACCACGTTTCCTTGGCAATTGGCTCTTATATTTTATTACCTCATAAGATTGTGCTTGTAATGAAATCTCCACCCTGAAACACATTAAATATGTTTATACTGCAATATCTATGATGTGCTTAGTGATTCTGCCTTGATTTGCATTAACTCCTCTGAGAAGTTAGAAGTTACAGAGGGGCATTGCTGATGCAGTTTACTAGGAGTAAAAAAAATTTTTTATTAAATAGAACAATAGCAAACATAAGTGATAAGAATCAAGTTTCACTGTTTGTTATCTAAAAACAAAAGGAGCCTTTTTTTTCTCACTCACCATTTTCCAACCACATCCAAAGCCATTTTAATGAGAAATCCAACATGGAAGGATTGGAGACAAAAAACAACAACAACAAACAAAACTTTGGTCTTAAAGTTTCACAATGCAGTGCAGCTCTGAATTACAACAGAGACTGGCTGGTTAACGATCTGATCCGAGATGATCAGCGCGATTATTAACAACAAAGCTGGTTAGAGGTGAGAGAGCTGGGCAGAATAAAGGACTAAAGCTCTGCTGCATCACTCTCTTTAGGTAGAAATGAAACAAGCACTAAGTCCCACTGGCACCACTGTCAGCATGTCATTGAATGGCATTGTGGGTAATGTTAGCCATTAGCTAAAGTGAAAATAGAACTACAGCTAGAATGACCAGGACTGTCAACTCAAAATAAATATTTGACTCCATTTTATATTAAATGCCAGTTTTAGAGATCAATATGCAGGTTGTTCAGGGTGGATTTTGAAGTGTATGAGCTCTGTCCAAATCAAGTTTCATTCAATCATGTCTTTTTTTTTATATATATATATCTGTTGTAGGTAGAGAGTACACCATTCCCTCACCTTTACACCGATTTCTAGCTGAGATGGTGGATTTCTTCATCCTCTTCTGCGTTAAAGCGACAATAGTTTTGTGGATAATGCACCTAAGTGGGATGAAGTAAGTCTCAAAACAAGGCCGGTTACACTGATGCACAAACGATCTTCATTTTGTCCTAAACATGTGAAAGTCTGTCCATTTGTGTGAGTTTGAGTTGTTTTGCTCTCCGCCCACCACAGGGACATTTCTAAAGTCATCATGCAGTTTGTAGTAGAGGAGATCGATGAGAACACATCTCTGGAGGACCTGCAAAAGATGATGGTGGTGGCTCTGGTGTACAGGGGTTTAGTTTGTTTCTATGAGGTCAGTGAATGTTTTCTGCACTGGTGTTGTGAACAGAGCTCGAGAGCGAGGTTTCAGAAGTAAAAAAAAAAATGCGGTTCATTTTCGCTGTCGAGAATTTGATGTAGACAAAAACGTTTTTAATCTGACGGAAGCCGTAAATCAGTATTTCAGCTATTTTCAAAAACTAGCATTTCACTGCCACCAATCAGGGATAGGGCCGGTGTAATGATGCCACGCCTTCTTTTTGGCATTGTGGAAGTGGTCTCCCATTGTTGTTGACATGATATATTTTTTTTCTGCGTCTCAATTCGCCTACTATTCATCCTAAGTAGTATCCAAGATTGGGATTAGTATATCCCAAATCATAGTATGTTGAGATGAGCATCCCAAAGGTACCATGATGGTCTACTATTTCCTGTGTAGATTTTTTAAGTTTGCATCCATGGACACTTTTTGAGCTAATATTGCCCACAACTTTTTGCGCGATGAAGGAGGATTTTTGTGACGGTTTGCTTTGCAAAAGAGTTGAGAGTAAGGGTAATTTTAAATTCTAAAGTATATATTATATAACGAATAATGAATGAAGAAATGCTGAAATGCAACGAAGAGTTTGTATACGGTAACTGTGCATAACTAGGCAGCATTTTCTTCATTATTGGAATTGAACTTTGCGGCGGATGATTACAGAGGACGAGTTCATAAGGACCCAAGATTGCATAAAAACGCGTATTGAGAAACAGCTAATGTGAATTAAAGCCATGGTCCTTATACCAGTGCCCGACCTCGTGTACACGATATACCGATTCACGACCTCTGCAGATGCACCAAGAAAGAAATATTTCTGTATGACACTTTATACACCTTTTACAATCATATTTGCTAAAGAACGTTTGTGTTTACACTGTCTAATGCTGCGTCTGTCTAATATACAGTTCTTTAGACCAATATTCCTTCTTTGCACTTGTTGTTTTTTCTTTTTTCTGCAGATTATCTGCATTTGGGGAGCAGGAGGTGCCACACCTGGGAAATTCCTACTTGGATTGCGTGTCGTCACCTGCGACTCTACAGTTTTGGTACGACCCAACCGTGTCCTCGTGGTACCAGCATCTAATGTCACCTTATCAGCGTGAGTAACATCCTCAGAATTCCTGGTGATTTGTCGAAAACATGCTAATACCAACATGTAATTTGTTCTTCACTTGTTTTCTCCCCCAGATCCACCGTACGAGCCTTGAATAAGAACCTATCCATTGCATTCCTCTTTCCGGTCTTCATCACTCTGCTCTTCTTCCAGCACAACAGGACTGTGTATGACATTGTGGCAGGAACCATTGTGGTCCGGCGTAGGGGGGCGAGATGACCAGTTCAAAGAGTGACTCAATGTACTGTAAAATAGTATTACTGAAGCCTAAAGGTTATAGCCATAGAAGTTCAGACCTGTTTTTTTTTTTGTTTGTTTGTTTGTTTGTTTGTTTCATTGTAATAAATATGCTTAATTTATTCGATTATAGGTTTGTTGGACGCATTTAAGTTGGAAAACAATGCGTTGCCTGTTAATACACTCCAACCAAAAATCTGAAATGTAACCACTGATTCATCAATTGTAAAGATGCCTACTCATCTCATTTGACTCATTTTACCTGTCCTCATGTACTGGCCTCTAAGAATACTTGAGATTACAGCTGCTTCTAGTTTGGGGTTTGTAGATTTTTTGGATTTGTAGATTTACAAGCTGCCTTACTAGATTATGTACATTTAAGTCAGAGATCCATGGCCCATAATGCAACGGATTGGATAATGTGTAATTCTACTAACATTTTACAAATCAGCATTACAGCGAAGAGCATGAATTACTCCAGTGAGAGGCACTGTGATACCCAGTCTTACATTTCTGAGCACATACACATGATTAAGAGGTACGGCATGAGGCAGGAATTAAAAATGAGCAGGAAAACCTTTTAATAATCTGCACATATTCTCTAAACAAACTGAGACTGGTAACGAAGTACACACCTCATGTGTGTAGTAGGATATATAATATTACATGTTGGCTAATGTTAGCTTTGAATGACAGGGGCAGGTCTCTTTAGAATCTTTTGTGTTGATTTCTCAGGGTACTTCAGATGGTATCAGCACTAAACAGCTGTATTGCCTCGAGTAACCACTTGTGTTTTTGTGACTAAACCAATTTCATTTGATTTGGTGCTTTTGTTGATGTGACCCATAGCGCCCCAGCCTCCCTTCTCCACCAGATTTTATTAGGAAACTTCGAATGACAAAAACTTCGGCTTTTGCCTTGTGTATTATGTGAGAAGATCTAAAATCACGGGTGGACAAATGTTTATTAATGAGCCCAACTGGCAAGTAACATCTCCGGCATGATGCCCAGCCCATGTTTTGGTTAGTAGCTAATGTCATGTAATAATGTATGGCCAGCTAAGTACATTAATACAGACTGTATGAATTCATGGGGAGTATATAGCTATTATAGTCCTTATCCTTTCTACATTGTATCTGCAACCCTGACAGAAGGTCACTGGAGGAAGTGTAGGAGCTGTAGGGATCTCATTGCATTGCAAGACAGTCCATTTTTATGGATTTCGCTGTTTTTATATTTTATTTTTACAAAATTTGTGATGAAATTTGCAGTATGTTTTTGCAGAAAACTCTTTGAATCGGTGAAACTGCAATTACAAGGAATTTTGTTTCGCACAGCCTTTCGTAGTGATTGTTGGTAATTGAGACCTTTTGGCTGTAATCATGCTCGACGCACATGAATCATAGAGGGCTTTGACTGAATGCGTGTTGTGATGTCATGTGACGAATCTTGGTCCAAATGTGTGGAAAATCTGCTGTAATTTTAGAAAAATGGCAAACTCTGAATATTGCAAAGTTTGCTTGAGTTTGTGTTCATTTGTGACGCACAAAATCTCGGAGGGACTTTGAGTCTGGATATCATTCGTGTGTTCATGTTTAATTAACCTCAAGGTGACTGTGTGCAGTAAGGTATATCACATTGTGAGGCACATTAAGTTTAGCTATATTATGATTCGTAAAGTCAATTGGAAGTAAGGTTTATTCTCTTTCTTTGGTTGCTGAACCTAATTTTCCAAATTCAAAACAAAACGAAGGCCTGGATATGAATCTGTTCGTCATGGGCACCCAGGCTAACTGATTTGTCCAAAAAAAAAAAAGTGTAGTCTGCTGTTGTTTTTCAGATTTAAAGATATCTTATTCTGGGATACATTATTTTTCCCCTTATAATTTTTCCTCTTTTGCTGAATCCTACCTCTGCACTATGGCAAGCTAGAAGCTCTCACTCGAGTGCTATACAACCAATAATTGTTTACTCACTGCTACTCCCATTATCGCAGCGCATCAGTGTAATGCTTGAGTAATTGTAGTGCCTAAATATTGACTGATGCAAACTTGACAATCTAAAATGGTGGAATCTGCCAAAACAACATTAAAAGGTAGTTATACTGGAATTCTCTTTTTAAAAGAGTATCCCCCCCCACACACACACCAATTGTAGTGTAATAGGAAAATGTTGCATTCTAATGTTGTAGGTTTCACATTAACAAATTGTCCATCTGAGATGTCTATTAGGATTCCACTCTCGCCGCGAGGTTTTCTTTAAGTGATATCCAGAGCCGGACTTTACAGACTGCAGCTGTTATGAGTTGCACTGCATTCAGGGAGTTTGGAGGCTAAAAAAAGTCTACCCTGCGTTTATCCTGTGTATAGCATTTTTCTCTGGAATGTTCCACTCTGTTAAGGCCATCAGTGTCTGGAAGGCATTACTATGATGCTACAAGTATATAAGGACTAAGGACTATAAAAATAATGCTCACTGGTGGTTGCTGATTAATGTTTTTACAATGCCTGATTACCCATAATACTGTTTGTTTGTTTTATTTTTTTTTTACATTGTGTTTTATGATGACTGAATGAGAGAATTTAAAATTTTATGTAAAAAACCATGTACAGTTGTGATTTTTAAGAGTTTTTTTGTGTGCATATAAACTTCTGTGTTTATTTCAAGCTTGAAAATACAGCCTGGTATTACAAGCAATATTCTGAGAGTATAATGATTATAAAATGCTGGTGTCCTGTTTTTATTTGTTGTTGCTGTTTTTTTTTTCCCCCTCTTTTTTTAAGATTGGTTTAATTTTAAGGATGTTTAATTGAATTGTTTAATAATATATTTTATTTATAATATACTTTTATATATCAGTGTCCATATTGGAATTCTTTCTAACAGGACAGGGGTGTCAAACTCTTTTTATCTAATAGGCCACACTTAAACGGGGGGCAATTGAGGGATGAATAACACAATCAGCAAGTCCTCTTAAATGTGTTGATTTTATCAACTCTTATCTTAACATTACATTTTGAATACACAAATGGATTTTTTTTAAAATCAACATTATTTACAAATATTACAAAATGCAGATGTGATTGCATAAGTATTCTCCCTTGTTTCTGTGAACCCCATACTTTTAGTTATTTTGGAAAGAGACATGCTTACAGCATCAACTTTTTAGCTTGCTAATCAAGAATTATATCATTAGCACATTTTGTCAGGAGATGAGTTTATTGCTATTTTGCTTCCTAGTGGAATAACAAATTCAATTACCGTATTTTCCGCACTATAAGGCGCACCTAAAATCCATAAATTTTCTCAAAAATCGCCCGTGCGCCTAATAATCCGATGCGCCTTATGTGTGGACTGAGTTCCAAAATATGTAAAAATGTTATGCGACTTTGGTTGGCGTAACAACCGTATGCGCCTTATAACACGGTGCGCCTTATGTATTGGTCAAGTACAGAAATAGATCCTGTAATTGAGACTGCGCCTTATAGTGCGGAAAATACGGTAGGTGAAAATAGTCCACAGACTCTTCATTTGCTGGATTGGATTAATTTGCTGGATTATATTATAACCTTTATCAGGCCACGTGTTTGACGCTAGGATTCTTTGGTTGTTCCCTCTGAAGGAACCCTTAAAGATTCTATGTAGAACTCTAATATGAATGGTTTACTTTTCAGAAAAGCTTCCAGGAAGTACAACTTTATGAAGCTAGAACTCTTAACCTTCTACCAAACCTTTGAGGAACTCTTAACAGTAGGCTAGAACATCTGGATGCTAGTCCAAGAGGCAGAGCTTTCTGAACTGACCGGTGAGTAAAGACACCTTCTTGTCCTGATTGGTTAATTTTAGGACACGGTAGCATTTTAGTATTGAAGATGATGAATCATTGAGAAATGTCAGTTTTAAAAGTTTCTAATGTTATTAAAGAATAAAAACTCTTTTCCTCAGCATATAGTAGGTATAAAAAATAATTGGCACGTTTCATCAATTTACTGTCCTGAAAACCAGGAGGTGTTGATTATAAATTATAGATGCTAAATTTATAGCCGACGGGCGGCTGTGGCTCAGTCGGTAGAGCGGGTTGTTCACTAATCCAATAATCATGGGGTTGGTGGTTCGAATCCCGGCCCGGGTGAAGTGTCCTTGGGCAAGACACTGAACCCTAAGTTGCTCCGATGGCAAGCTAGCACCTTGCATGGAAGCTCTGCTACCATTGGTGTGTGAGTGTTCTCTCATTTGTAAGTCGCTTTGGATAAAAGCGTCTGCTAAATGAATAAATGTAAAATGTAACTGTAAATTGATTTAGTTTGAAGTCCAGTAGAGGGAGGTATTTGCACATACACGTAAAAAGTGTTACTGTTTATATTTGGGTGTACAGCATAGAGACCGCCCCAAAACAAAAAGTAAAATAAGTCATTACATATTATGGCCAATCATAGACAATTACCCCCAGAAAACTTGCACCAGTGTATACATCAACACAAGCATGCAATCTATCCTGTGTCATGGTTGCAAACATACAGTGGAGGAAATAAGTATTGAACACATCAACATTTTTTTTTCAGTAAATATATTTCCAATGAGGCTATTCACATAAAAGTCTCACCAGACTTGGGTATTAACTTGAGAAATCCACACATATAATAAAATCCAAACATTAAAGTCTATAAATAAAGTTGTGTGTAATAAAGAGGACAGGAAAAAGTATTGAACACACTAACTAAAATTTATTTAATACTTTGTGGAGAAGCCTTTGTTTGTAATGACAGCTTCAAGACGCTTCCTGTATGAAATTAATCAGCCGCTGGTGGCTTAGTGGTTAGCACGTTCGCCTCACACCTCCAGGGTCCGGGGTTCGAGTCCCGCCAGGGCCATGTGTGTGCGGAGTTTGCATGTTCTCCCCGTGTGTCGGGGGTTTCCTCCGGGTACTCCGGTTTCCTCCCCCAGTCCAAACACATGCATGGTAGTCTGATTGGCGTGTCCATAGTGTATGACTGTGAGTGTGTATGTGATTGTGCCCTGCGATGGATTGGCACCCTGTCCAGGGTGTATCCCGCCCTGTGCCCCATGCTCCTGGGATAGGCTCCAGGTTCCCCCGTGACCCTGAAAGGAGTAAGCGGTTGAAGATGGATGGAGGGATGTATTCAGGTGTGATTTTTGCCCGTTCATCTAAAAATATTGTCTTTACATCTTTTTCAATTGGATTCAAGTCAGGTGATTGAATTGACTCATGATTGGAAATATATTTACTGAAAAAAATGTTGACGTGTTCAATACTTATTTCCCCAACTGGAACAACTGTAGCATTGTACATTAATCTTCTGTAATGTTAATGTGGTGTTTTTGTGTGATGTAATAGGGAATATAATGAATTCTATGTTGGGATGCATTATGCCATCATGTCGCAAATTAATACCTTAACCACATTCACACAAAGTCGGGAGCTGTAAGGAGAATTTTGAATTGTTCACTGTTGTAGAAGATCAGTGAGTAAAACCTTTAACCAATTAAATGTTTGGCTCGACCAGCAGCATGCCATTATGCTGAAAACATCACAGTTAAAGTTTAAAAAATAATCACAACCATACTCTTTAGGTGTACACAACCCACAAACTTCACTCACATGTCTTCTTTGGGGTAATTGTAACTGAGCTGCACATCTGGTTTAGCCGAGGGATTTCTGGGAAAGTTGTCCAGCAGTACAAGCTAAGGACGATTGATTCTGGGAAATGGAGATGAGTGTGTTTTATGTACAGCTGCATCCATATTCCAAAGGCTTTGGTTTAAAAAAGGGTAACAGCAGATAAATCTGGCTAAAAATGGTTGAGTTTAAACTCATGGCAATGGCAACTGTACACAGTGTTAATCAGATACTTTTTTACATTTTCAACAGCATTTGTAATCTGGGTCAACCAACTCTTTTATTAGTCCAAAAATGGCCCAGCTGTAAACATTTGGTCCCAACAAGGCTGAGTCGTGGCAGTGTTTAGTCAGTTACCTTTGGATGAGTTCGTTGCAGTCATTCTGTGCCAGATGAAGTAGAAAATATGATCGGGCCTTTACTCATTTTATTAGCAATAGTTCTCAGATGGCAGTCTGAGAATCCCTTCACATTACTACTATATCCGGACTTTCCTGAACTGAAATATGTTTCTCTTTTGCATGTATAGTCCAAGGCCAACAGTTCGAGGACATCTGATCATCACACACACACACACACACACACGTGGTCCTTCCCCAACTGTTGGAAGCACATAATTATATAGGATGTCTTTGTATGCTGTAGCATTACATTTTCTCTGGAATTAAAAGGCCCAAACATGTACAGTATGAGGTGGTCTGGGAATAGTCATTGGCTGTTGCTGTAGTAAAATTGCACATGGGCAACAATTTTATCACAGTAGACATTTTCACAGCCAGTAATTACAAACTGAATTGTTTTGGTTTGTTTCGCTACAACACATAGCTATGCTACAACTTCATCAAGGTGTGACCTTCAGTATGTGAGGAAATCACACTTGGTTAGCAATGTTTTAGACATCTTTAGGCAGACTGGCTCTTTTCTGGCTCCTTACCCAACATGATCTATGCAGGAAGATAAATAAAAAAATAAATAAAAGTACAGTATCTCACAAAAGTAAGTACACCCCTCACATTGTTGTAAATATTTGATGATATCTTTTCATGTGACGACACTGAAGAAATGACACTTTGCTACAATGTAAAGTAGTGAGTGTACAGCTTGTGTAACAGTGTAAATTTACTGTTCCCTCAAAATAACTCAACACACAGCCATTAATGTCTAAACCGCTGGCAACAAAAGTGAGTACACCCCTAAGTGAAAATGTCCAAATTGGGCTCAAATTGTCAATATTTTGTGTGGCCACCATTATTTTCCAGCACTGCTTTAACCCTCTTGGGCATGGAGTTCACCAGAGCTTCACAGGTTGCCACTGGAGTCCTCTTCCACTCCTCCATGACGACATCACGGAGCTGGTGGATGTTAGAGACCTTGTGTTCCTCCACCTTCCGTTTGAGGATGCCCGTTTGAGATGCTCACTAGGGTTTAAGTCTGGAGACATGCTTGGCCAGTCCATCACCTTCACCCTCAACTTCTTCAGCAAGGCAGTGGTTGTGCCGTATAGGTATCTGAGAAAAAAAAAAAAGAAATGCAAATATTTACCATCAATACGGAACATCTAATATATGTGCATGTCATGTGAAAAATCATTAACCTTTAAGCAAATGAGTTATTAGAACTACAGAGGTTGTAGTCTGTAAGAATGACAGCTTATTTAACCTTATTCTGGTTTTGGAATAGTGACTGATGATGGGATGGATTTTGTTCGTCTTTATCCCCCCCCCCCCCCCCCCCCATCATATCTGGCTTATCTAGAAACAAGTCATTAAGGTGACTACTGTTTACTGCAGTGTTATTTCATGTCGCGTATTAGCGGCTCTGAGGAAAGTGAGAGGAACACTGAGGTCTAAATAGAAGAAAACACAGCCAGAGGTGTTGGTGAGAAATCCTGTGAAAACAAGTCGATTCTGCACAGGAAATAACCATCCTGTGATGATCCTCACACATAATGTGTTGCAGAGAAAAATGAGATAAATACTGATGACTGTTATAAGCAAGATCTGTTTTGTTTGCGTTTCACTTTACACTTTTTGGTACTCTTTTAGTATACCTTTTTTTTGCAACCTCCACGAAATACACTATATAGCCAAAAGTATGTGGACATCTAACCATCACACTTATGAGCTTGTTGGACATAACATTCCAAAGCCATCGATCAATCCATTTTCCATACCTATTATTCCACACAGGGTCACAGGAGAGCCTGGAACCTATCCCGGGGAATTCGGGACACAAGGAGGGGGACACCATGGACGGGTGCCAACCCATCGTGGGGTGCCAACCCATTGCAGGGCACACACATTCACACACAACCGTGGGTGTAAGCACACATTCTTTGGAGGGGTTGTCCCCCCCCCCCACTGTTGAGGAAATACTAATCTGCCCCTCCCAATATACAGTACAAAATATTTTCTATATGTCCCCTTTAATGAACCCTGCCAACGGATCTGTCTTTTCTTCATCTATTCTATTTATTTATGTCTATTCCTTTTTAATATATTTCCGTTTGTTAAGGAAAATAAGTGTGTTCTCCCCGTCCAATTGTACACTTGGTTGTGCCCATACTCAACGCATGTTTGTTTACATATTTTAGCAGCTCAGTCTGTAAGAAATGGAGACAGTAGACAAGTGTAGAAAAGTGCAGCAGAACATACAAGCTTTTCTCAGACAGTAAGTAACTAGATACCTAAATATTAGGTGACTTTATCTTAGTTAGGAGGCATCACACCATGGCTTGGTTTGTTCTTAAGAACGTAAATTAACTGTTGATATTTGCACACCCACGAAGTAGGCTAGGCTAACATCACTTCCGGTTTTTGACCAATAATGCTACATTCACTTAAATATCCTCCCGCCGAGTTCGTTTTGAACTCTCAGGTTATGACAGACTGTTATAAATGCGAGTGAAAGTGATGAAAGTTGCACAACATTTCGTTCCTTTCCTACATTTGGGCTAAGGACACCTAAGTGGACCCTGCCCCCCTCCCGGCCCCCCCCCCCCCCCCCCCCCCCCCGTCCCCCCATGTCCATAACCAGTTACGCCCTTGCACACAACATTTAGAAATGCCTACAACACATGTCTTTGAACTGGAGCAGGAAACCCCTGAAGGGAGAATGAGGAGAACATGTGTAATGTTGTCATGTTTAAGATCCCATGAGTTTAATTTCTAAAGAACATGTTGTGTTCTCCCAAATGTTTGTTGCTTGACCTTGGAAAAGTGGCCTCTCGGTAGGCGTCCAGATGTTTGATGATGGCAGTTTTTAAAAGCTATCTGACTGGTAAAGCTCCATTATTGAATACTGATGGTTTTAGGAGTGTAGTGCATGTTAAGACCTGCAGATGGAGGGTACCAGTCACAGCACTAAGGTCTGACACTTAAAAAAGTCAGATTTCTAAAGGAAAATGTCATTCATTAAATCATTAAAGGAGTTGCCAAATATGAAATGTAGAGTTTGGGAAGTTAGCGATGCTTCTCACCACCAGTTTAGCACTGTGGTCATTCACTGTCTAAATAACCACACACTCGCCCTGTGGCTTGCAGGAAACATGTCTGCGTCATACCTCCAGGGTTGGGGATTTGAATCCTACCTCCACTCTGTGTGCACGTGGTTTGCATGTTCTCTCCATGCTCCGGGGGTTTCCTCTGGGTGCTCCGGTTTCCTTCCACAGTCCAAAGACATGTGTTGCAGGCTGATTGGCATTTCTAAATTGTCTGTAGTGTGTGAAGGTGTGCGCGTGATTGTGCCCTGCAAAGGGTTCACACCCCGTCCAAGGTGTCATCTGCCTTGTGCCCCAAGCTCCCTGGGATAGGCTCCGTACTCCTGCTTTTTAGCTCTGCAATGTCCTTGTGTCATAATCACAGATGCAAATCATGTCACGTTTTAACCCTAATACATGACTATTTAGAAATTTGCACAATGCCAAGCTAGTGGCTATAAGCTTCCTTTACCTGATGCGAACTTTATCCATTTAGCTCCAGTACAAAGCTAGAGAAGCAAACTTCAGACAGCAAACATGTCTTGTCTGATTTACTTGTCTGATTTACTTGTCTGATTCAAGAGGAAAGTTGTAAATCTGAAGTTTTTCCACACCAAACGATCACTTTAAGATGAGCTCACTAAATCCAAACACATTCCAAACATGTTGAGTGTAATAAGACAAACAAGCATCCCTGTGTTCATCCAGCATGTGGACAGACTGAATAGACGTCTTCCATGTGACTTCAGGAAACAGCCAGTAACAGAGAAGTGACTCAGCAGTTGACCCAGATGTGGTGTTTGGATAAACTCCTACATTCTCTCTGGCCCAAGCGCTTTAAAAATGAGTTAGGAACAGGATGTGAGGGGTTACTTGACTGGCTGCAGATGAAGATGATTTTTGTGGAGTCCTGGACTAAGAGAGCAACTTTAAAGCCCTAGAAGAATTGTGCATAAGTATTGACACCATTTAACTCAGTTGTTTCTCCCTGTTGCAAGTTGATTTGACATGAGTATGTATTTTGTAACAAGGGTTTACTTCTCCCTTCATTTCATTATTAAGTAACTTTGTTAAGTAAATGATTTTCAAAAGGTCATGGACTTTTTTCCATCCATCCATCCATCCACCCATCAATTTTCCATATTTCGTATCCTACACTTGGTCGCACAAGATCCTGTGTAGGAGAACTCTTGGTACAAGCCGGGTGACGATTTGGAAATGCCAATTCGCCTATAATGTGTTTGGACTGGGGGAGAAAACTGGTGTACCTGGAGGAAACCCCTGAAGCACGGAGAGAACATGCAAACTCAGCACACACAGGGCAGAGAATGGATTGAAACCCCCAACCCTGGAGGTGCGAGGCAAATTTTTAATAACATAGCTTCGCTGTTTTGTTATTAAGACTTTAGCGAAACAAAACAGGCACACACCTTTTGAAGGTTAATGTGCTCGTCAATGTGTAATAAAAATCTCATTATGAGCTCATACATGAACTGAGTATCAACTATTCAATATTTCTTGCCAGCCTCTAGATGTCAGTGTTTAATGAGAGAATAGATTAAAAATGGGCCTCACCATTCCTAACAGTATGATATATGAAAATAATATTTTTTTTTCTCACTGTGTAACAAACAGTAACTGTATAACCACTATTAACCTGAGTTCAATATCTCTGTTTTTTCCATATTGTGCACTTGTGCTTGACTCTGTCACGTATGACCCTGAAAACATCTACTATCACTCTTGCTCTTGTCAGACAGAACTCTTGTCTGATTGGCTGGCTGGCTGTGTGCTTCATGGCCCTGACTATCCACCAATCAGAGTGCTTCTGGGGCACAAACATCTGAAGTAGTAACGATGTGGAATGTGCTGCCTCGGCATGTGCTGTCAGCTGTGGTGTGTAGTAGTACTATCAACAGCCGAGGGAGGGAGAGAGAGAAACAGTGGGACGACTAAGCACTTGATGACAGATCTGTAGTTGTTGTGTTACTGCAGTCTCAGCTGTGATCCATTTCCCCCCTCATTTAAATAAGTGCTCATCTCCCAAGCATGAAACAAATGTTCTGAACGACTGCACAATCGATTAGACATTAAATGCATATTATTTGCACCACATGAAAAACAAATGAACATCACATGAAAAACAATGAGGTAATGCATCACTGCCCGAGAATTGATGTTATTTAGATATCTGGAGGTATCATTTGGATGAGATTGGTTAAAAAATACATAAATACTTGCTTCATCCGATTATTAGTCTTTAATAGGAATTAGCCATCCAAGACGCGCTAACTATTGTACAAATCACACTTTTTAGTACAGGGATGCTTCCATCTGAGGTGATATTTAGCTAGCTGCAATTTTATCTAGCACTTACAATGACAGTGAAAATATGCAGTTTTTATTCACAAGTGACTAAACTAGCAAAAGGTTTCCCAAATATTCAGTCCTCGAGTGTATATATATATATATATATATATATATATATATATATATATATATATATATATATGGCTAGTTAACATTACTTATTCTAGGATTGATTGATATTTCACTGCATGTAATATATAGCCATATCCAAAGGATTGGCACTTAAACATGTAGAGTTTTGGATTACAAAAAATTAAATAAAACAGGAAAAATGAGCAATAGGAAAAAGCATCCAAAAAATAGTCACATGGATTAGCTTAGCATAGAAATGGTAGTCACTTCTTGACTATTGTAAAAGTGAATTTAGGACTAACTAAATTTTTCCTGTTATATTGTTATACAAAAATACACAAAGCACTCCTATTCCTGCATGGATTTTTACTTCTTTTTTTTTTTGTTCCTGCATAAAATTTACTTCATGTTTCTGCAGTTGTCTGTAAATGATTAACTGTTTGCTCGCTCATGTTAGCTAGGTGACTGGACTATAGCTAGCTAGCATTATTCGTGCTTTTATTGACAGATTGTTGGCTTCTATTTAAGGTGTTTACCTCCGCATACTGTTCATGTTTCTCAAGCGATTCCCGATTATGCTCATGTACACAATAGGGAGTCAAAAACACCGACCTACTTTTGGAGCCTTCTCTGCAGGACGTGTTGAGCAGGAATATGAAAATGATACAATGATGCCAGACTTTTTTCACCTTACAGTATTGAGGCATTTCCTTTAGAGTGTGCGTGTGGAAATCTCCACTAATGTCCAAGGTCTGCTTTCATCTAACACCTCTCTCTATTGGTCACTTCCGAGAGAGTCCGAGCAAGGACATGTCTTAATACATTTACATTTATTCATTTAGCAGACGCTTTTATCCAAAGCGACTTACAAATGAGTGCACACTCACACACCAATGGTAGCAGAGCTGCCATGCAAGGTGCTAGCTTGCCATCGGGGGCAACGTAGGGTTCAGTGTCTTGCCCAAGGACACTTCGACATGGGATCACCCGGGCCGGGATTCGAACCACCAACCCTACGATTAGTGGATTAGTGGACAACCCACTCTACCGACTGAGCCACAGCCGCCCTGTGCCGCCTAATAAGCACCCTTTAACTACTTATGGATGAGAGTCTCATAGACTGTGTGTGTGTGTGTGTGTGTGTGTGTGTGTGTGAGAGAGAGAGAGAGAGAGAGAGAGAGAGAGTGTGTGTGTGTGTGAAGGAGACTGTGTGTTTGTGTGAGCATGTGTTAGTCCCATAGGGTGTCATCTTACTGGAATGAGCTCAACTCCTGATAATCCTGTTTACATAGCCATTAAACCCCCCTCACTCAGTGGAGCTCTATCTGTCTCCCCTGCGGCTTGGCTGGCCTCTCCTTAACTTCATAAGTTCACAACAGGAAGATGTCTCAGTTGTCCACAATTTCTAACCACCACCAAATTCCCTCAGTGAATCCTTTATTACTGCTGTAGAGTAGATGAAACCTGAAAGGAGACTCAGGCATCATCTAACAGACTACATCAGTCAGAATGCCCAGGACTGAGGCCCGGTCACGCTTAGTTTCATCTGAAATTTCGTTATACAGTTCATGATCAACCGTACCACGTTGACAACCTCTGGTTTGCACAAGCAAAACTTTGTGCTGAGTCAAGTCTGGCAACCATTGACAAGGAAATTTGCATCTTTTACCAAGAGCAGAACTGCTTTGGTTCTGTTGACCTCTGGTCTTCATATTGCAGGGTGGGTAACTCAAAATGAAGAGAATGCTAATATTAACAGTGTACAGGCAAGAGATTTCATGACTATAATATTTACAATCAAAAATGAGCCCACCTGCTTATGTAATCATTTTGGTGACTGGATAAGGTGTGTATTAGAAACTGAGCTGAAATTTGTACAGATGTTTTCCCCCTGCCAATTCTCACCCACCAGACAGCTCTTCCTTTCCATATGACTACCAATGTGTTGGTAGGGTGAAGGTACCATGTGCTTCCTCCAAGACATGCTGCATCACACTTGAAGAAAAGCACTATCTGTGCTCTGCTGCATAAATGAGCTCACAGATGCCCATAATTGGCTTGTCACTTTGATTGCCATTCCTCCCATTGAGAGAACATGGCTATTTTTGCTCCCTTGGTGGCCAGGTACAGATGGGTGTGGCATCGTTGGGATTTGAAAAGATGGGTGTGGCATCTTTGGGCGGCTGTGGCTCAGTCGGTAGAGCGGGTTGTCCACTAAACCACTAGTCGTAGGGTTGGCGTTTCGTTTCCCGCCCCGGATGACTCCACATGCCGAAGTGTCCTTGAGCAAGACTCCGAACCCTAAGTTGCCCCGATGGCAAGTTAACGTCTTGCATGGCAGCTCTGCTACCATTGGTGTCTGTGAGTGTGTGTGAATTGGTGAATGAGACACAGTGTAAAACACTTTGGATAAAAGCGCTATATAAGTGCGCCATTTACTATTTACCATTTATCTTTGGGATTTGAACAGATGGGTGTGGCATATTTGGGAATCGAACTTGGTGATAGAACAAACACTTCTCTGTTGTGCTATCTGGAAGCCCTGAAATGATAAATGTTCTTATTTTTACTAAGAAATAGTCTAAACACTAACCCTGCCCCTAACATAAATATTTTTATGTGTATATATATATATA
>JAFFST010013657.1:0-23913 GCA_022414735.1 Noturus placidus | reverse complement strand
ACTTCAGAGCATGTAGGGAATTGTTAGCTGAACGATTCTCGGCATTCTCTCCTTGCAAGTAAAAAGATATCTGTGTGTCTGATCTGTTTTCCGTGTTGAGATATTGTGTGTAGATTAAGATTAACCCAACACTGGTTCTCTGCCTGTTAGCATGGTTAGCCTAGCTTCATATAAAACCTCCACTTTAACACTTGTGCTGCTTTTCCACCGCAGGAACTTTCCCCAGGAACTAGGGCTTTTGGAGGTACTCTGTATGTTTCCACTGCAGGGACCAGTGTCTAAATTAAGTTCTGGGTAAAATATTTAGCACTTGCAAAGTCCCAACTCGAGAGGTGGTACTTTTTCAAAAGCCGTGGGTGGGACTTGGGTGCTGAATATACTGATTGGTGGATTTTTTTTTTTTTCTTCCAGGCAACATTTTTAAAAGTCTATTTTAAACAGTTGTTTATTACGATTTGAATCAACACAATGAAGTTTCTTAAATATGACTGATGGACCGACGACGAGGTTCAGTCCTTAAGTATTTATGCCGAGGACGAAATACAGCAGGAACTCTAAACGGTGACCCACAATGGAAAAGTATACTTAAAAGAATCAAGTGGGTTAAAGAGAACTGGGTGTTGTTCACATGGGGAAAAAAGGTTCTGAGAGAAGTTTGTGTACGCGCGTTCTTCTCAGTTATCTCTACAATAGCTGCTAAAATCCGTTTACTTACTTTAAGTCTAGTGTTACGAGCTTTCTGGATTCGCTTTACTACCACTGCTCTTCTCTTACACTGTTTTTTAAATAACTTTTCAGCAAAGAATTGCATCACAATCGACAGCAGCACAACTTTAATCTCCTCCATGCTTGTTGTTGCAGAGTCGTTATCAGAATTCAGAAAATAAGACTGTCCGTTTTTAAAACACGAACCTTTATCCAAAGATTTAAAAAAATTTCAGAAATCGAACCCGGACCATGACAGAGAGAGCGCCTAATCCTAACCACTACACCACCAATTAATCTGCAGGAAATTCTTTTGTTACTGTTCAAAGTTTTGTGTTCCAATCAGAGTCTGCTACTGCGTTTTTATGAGCTGAGAAAACATTTTACATTATTACATCATTGAAATTTATTTGTGTCAATAATCAGTTTAATTGTAGCATACGTCGAGGCTTTGTATCCTTGATGCAAAGGATACAAACTTGGACAACAAAGGTCTGGAGAAACCAAATAGTCCCTTGGAAAAAGTTCCTGGGATTAATTGTTACTGGTAATTTCGGTGGAAAAGCAGCTTTACTTCCAGATAATGCCGTGGTGAGATCCACCTCTGACTAGCTGGGCCCCTGCTTTGAGGACGCTTGCTGTCCTCCCCAGAGCCTAAATTTTTCACAGAAAACACAAAGCAGCCAAGTGTCACATTTCCTCCTCGCCTGCTGTTCAGTCACACGCACTGTACATGTGCGGAGCCCTGTGCATGCGCTATACAAGTCTCGCGCAGCTTGTGTCTCCATACCTGGCTTGGACGTTTTTTTTCTTTTGTTTTTTTTTTGTGCAAAGGTTAAACACAATGGTGTTCTGATGTTGGTCAGATGACAAGAAACCCAAAAAACTGCCACACTGGTGAGCTGAAATGTCCTTTTTTTTATTCACAATCTCCTCAGCAGGCTCTGAAGTAATTTTCGCGTGTGTTGTGATGTCACGTGGGGCTGGTGCAACCGACCCCCACAGATACGCAACTTGTTTTTGGCAGTTTGCTCGTCAATCGTAGCACACTGCTTTTCAAGGCATGTGATTGGCTGTTTATGATCCAGGGAGGCGCACACTTAACGGTTGTTCATGCAAACAAACTTCATCTGTTTACATTTTATTGAGCGTTATACAGAACATTATTTCTATCATTACCAATAAAGGTGTACCGTAGATAAATACCGATACCATTTGATCACCCAGCCCTACTTACTAATGTTTACTATGGTGTATTTTGACCGGTTTAGCTGCTGCTGTATAAGTAAAGAATTTGAAATTTAAGACTCAACTAGGAGGCTAAATATGTGGGAACATTATGTGCATTAGTACAGAAACCGTTTCCTTGGGGTTTTAAAATAAATAAAAAAAATTTGATAATTTATTATTTTATGTAGAGTGCATTTATGTTAATGACTCCTTCATGGGCACATGATTTTGTTTAAGTTTTAATTTTGCTTGAAGTTGATACAAATAACTTTCACGATTTTGTTCTTCATAATCATATGTTCATGGTAGCAGGTCATGTGACCTCTGGTGTGGGTTTCAGTTGTTTGCTTTTGGCATGACATGCTTCTGTGTTCTGACATGATGTCCTAATGTCTGTTGTTCTCTTGCTCTTTCTGTTTCAGGGCACAAAATTATGGATCATAATGGAGTATTTAGGAGGTGGATCAGCATTAGATTTGGTGAGTAGTACAGTGGTGCTTGAAGTTGAGAATTGTTTTTATATTTCTGCATAAATATGACTTAAAAGATTTTCAGATTTTCACACAAAAATGTAGACAACAAGAACCCAAAAATAATTTACTCGATCATACAGTTACGTGAAAAAATAGCTACACCCAATGGAAATGGTTGGCTTTTTTGACATTTGGACAAGCAAACATTTGATCCTCTTTGAAGCAGTGCCTATTAATGAAGTTGATACACTATCAAACGACAAATAAAATTGAGACTTTGTAGTAATTTTCACAATTTGAATGAACAAATAACAGAACAGTCACATGGGGGAGGGGGGGGGGGAGTAAATACACCCCTACATTAGGGCTGCACAATTAATCGAATATTGATCTTAATTACGATTTTGACTGCCCATGATTACATGAACACGATCGACTGCGATATTGACGTTTAAAGTTCATTCTCTGCTTATAGAAAACTCCGCTGCATATCAAATGCCAGATTTGATGATAAATATAAAAATAATCAAATTTAGCATACCTTCAAATTCAAGATTAGGTGCCAGTGATTGCAAGCCTCTAAGAAGGCTCTAGGTGTTATTTACACCCCTCTCATATCTAGTGTCTGGTGTTCCCTTTGCTATTTAGGTGTGTGGTGTCATCGTGCCAAAATCTAAAGAGTTCTTGTAAGGTTGCGGATGCGTAGGAGTCTGGCAAGGGATTTAAAAAGATCTCCAAATTTCTGTCTGAACAAATATCCAAAATTTCATTACAGGATCTGCTAGTAAATTTTGCAACTGTTGGCATCAAAGTGCATGCCTCTACAATCAGAAAGAGATTGCACATAGTTGAGCTGCATGGGAGGCGTGCCAGGAAAAAGCCTTTGCAAGACTACAGTTTGCTAATGAGCATATAGGCCAAGACCAGGCTTTTTGTGTTCTGGACAGACAAATCAACGAGAGAGTTGTTTGGCCACAGTAACAGAAGACATGCTTGGTGCAGACATGGGGGGGTGAAATGGGCAGTACATTGCAAGATAACCCTCAAGCATTGCAAGATGTTACAAATAAAACGTATATTGCGTGGAGAGTGTTTAAAAAATTCCAGTAAGCCTGGTGGACAATTATGCAAAACGCCTGTAAGAAGTTATTTCTGCTCCAGATTTCATACCATCTTCTGAGGCCAAGGGTGTACTTTTGTTTTCTATTAATATTTGTGTTGAATAAATTAAAAACTATTTTTCCTTGTGGTTGTATTCAAGTATTTAAATTCAAGTATTTCAATATTCTTTATTAATAGGCACTGTTTCAAAGATGATCAAATGTTTTCTTGCCCAAATGTCAAAAGAAAAACAATAGTTTACAAGGGATGTACTTATTTTTTTTTCACACGACTATTTATTGAGGAACATGATCCAATATTACATGTCTGTGGCAAATGTATGTGAACCTGTGCTTTCAGTATCTGGTGTGACACTCTTGTGCAGCAATAACTGCAACTAAACGTTTCTGTAACTGTTGATCAGTCCTGCACATCGGCTTGGAGGAATTTTAGTCCATTCCTCAGTACAGAACAGCTTCAACTCGGGGATGTTTGTGGGTTTCCTCACATGAACTGCTTGCTTCAGGTCCTTCCACATTTCTGTTGGATTAAGGTCAGGACTTTGACTTGGCCATTCCATAACATTAACTTTATTCTTCTTTATCCATTCTTTGGTGGAACGACTTGTGTGCTTAGGGTCATTGTCTTGCTGCATGATCCACTTTCTCTTGAGATTCAGTTCATGGACAGATGTCCTGACATTTTCCTGTTGAATTTGCTGGTATAATTCAGGATTCATTGTTCCATCAATAATTGTAAGCTGTCCAGGCCCAAACCATGATACTACCACCAGAATGTTTCACAGTACGTTCTTATGCTGGAATGCAATGTTTCCCTTTCTCCAACGCTTCTCATTTAAACCATAAAGTTCTATTTTAGTCTCATTCATCCACAAAACATTTTTCTAATAGCTTTCTGGCTTGTCCACGTTATCTTTAGCAAACGGCAGAAGGGCAGCAATGTTCTTTTTGGAGAGCATCGACTTTCTTCTCGCAACCCTGCCATATACACTATTGTTGTTCCCTTGAATGTACTCCAATTGTACACTGACTGTACACTGGTCTGTCTGACTGTGGATTGGTAGAGTCCAAACTCTTTAGAGATGGTTTTCAAACTTTTTCAGCCTGATGAGCATCAACAACTCTTTTTGAGGTCCTCAGAAATCTCCTTTGTTCCTTCCGTGATTGTTACGAACCCGGTCTAGGTTGGGCCGCAACATACAAAAAAAGAAAGAAAAAGTTGGCGAGACCAAGATTGCCAAGGGTTGTTTATTTTATACACACACAGTGGTCTTAATCTTCAAAAGCCGGCCAGGCGAAAATAATAAACAAAAGTCCCTCTAACTTTACCGAAAGATCTTACTAAACTACAAGAAAAGATAACCAAAAAAATACACCTTCACTCACTCCCTAGCAAACCTAAAACACGAGAAAAAGGACAAACACAAATGGCACCGACCTCCTACTAACCACTCCTAACCGTGCAATATCTACAAAGGTGACTATTAGTGAACTTAAATAACAAAATACTATATACGTGAGCCGTAATGGGACAGGGCATAAACAAAGTCAAAACAGGCGAAATAATCATACACAGTCGAATTAATCAAAACAGCCAAGATGCACTTCTCTCTCTAACACACAACCCAAAGTCAATGATCTGCCCTGGGTTGAAGACTGATGAGGCTTAAGTATGCTTCCGGAAGCGTGCTGGCAACCAATCCTGTCGCACAAGGCCGAAGCAGGCGGGAACAAGATGCATGCAGTAGGCGGGGTCTAGAGAAGGCGGGAAGAGAAAAAGAGACACACACACCAATGGCACATAGGGCAAACAGACGTGTGTGTGTGTGTATATGTGTATATATATAAATAAAATAACGTAACGGTGATGCACTTCCACAAACATGTTGTGAAGATCAGACTTTTATAGATCCCTGTTTTTGAAATAAAACTGAGCGCTCGCTCACACCTGATCATCATCCCATTGATTGAAAACACCTGACTCTAATTTCACCTTCAAATTAAATTGCTAATCCTAGAGGTTCATATACTTTTGTCACTCACAGATATGTAATATTCGATCATTTTCCTCAATAAATAAATGACTGATGCATAATATTTTTGTCTCCTTTGTTTGATTTCTAGTTGTCCATTTTTAGGACTTCTGGTGTTTTAGGTCATATTTATACAGAAATATTGACAACTCTAAAGGCTTCACAAACTTTCAATTACCACTGTATGTAACATTCAGCATAAGTTAATCTCGGTTCATATTGAGTAGTCCTGTGACGTATACCACAATGCCTATACATGTAGGGTCCATCACATTGTCCCCTCTGTCACAGCTGGAGCCAGGGCCACTGGATGAGTACCAGATTGCTACTATACTGAGGGAAATTCTCAAGGGGCTTGAGTACTTGCATTCAGAAAAGAAAATTCACAGAGACATTAAAGGTACCTTTAATAATGTTGTGAATATATTGAGAGTGCATTGTGAATAAAGCAGCGTTCTCAGTTCTGACAAGGAAATTCATCTCAAAGCCTTGTGTGTGTGTGTGTGTGTGTGTGTGTCCGTGTCCACAGCTGCTAATGTGCTGCTCTCAGAGCAGGGTGATGTGAAGCTGGCTGACTTTGGTGTGGCAGGCCAACTTACAGACACTCAGATCAAGAGGAACACATTTGTGGGCACTCCATTCTGGATGGCACCCGAGGTCATAAAACAGTCAGCCTATGATTCAAAGGTCAGAACCCATCACACCTCCTGACCAAATCAGATATGAGCTCCGCTACACACTGATGTAGGGATCTTAATGCCATTTTGAGTGTATACTGATGCAGTGCAACAGACATCCAGGTGATCAGATACGCCTTTCTTTATCTCTTCAGAAATGCTATACAATTTCCTTGTTTCTGTATGTGTGACATCCATGTGACTCTGCTTCAGGTTATATCCAAACTTGCATTACTGTGATGACTCACATTAAACTTCCTTATTGTTCTGAACAGTCTATGAAATACTGCGAATACAGTGTTGTGTAATTCACTCGTTTCTTTTAAAGGATGACTTGGCGGATAATTCGGCATCATGTAGGCGACTTGTTCATTTTAATTCAGTGAATTGGTGAAGGACGTGTTTACGTGGACTTCAGAGTTCCGTGTTTGTTTAAAACATCCATTTGTGTTGCAGATGTTTTATTTTTTCATTGTAAACAATGTGCAGCTTTGTATTGTTTTGAATTGGACTGTCTATTTATGCCTCCACCACTTGCTTTGCCAGGAACTTGAGGCCCTCTAAAGCTGTGCGCTTTTGTGAATTTATGTAAATTTCATTTAGATCTACTTAACAACATAATAGCTATTTCATGGTAGTATTGTCTACAAATAACAAGTTATACCCTTCACACCCAGTTTTTAAGTAAAAAAATGATATGTAGTGCTTCATCTTGCCTTGATTACTTAAGCCTTTGAGAATGGGACGTCAGAACAGAGGTGCACAAACTAGATACATGTTTATGCAAAATTAGTAGAATACCATATTTGATTAGTACAGGATAAATACACCAATCAGCCAAAACATTAAAACCACCTGCCTAATATTGCGTAGCTGCCACTTGTGCTACCATAACAGCTCTGACCCATCAAGGCATGGACTCCACAAGACCTCTGAAGGTGTGCTGTGGTATCTAGCACCAAGACGTTAGCAGATATTTTACGTCCTGCAACTTCCACAGATGCTTGATCTGATTGAGATCTGGGGAACTTGGACGCCTTGAACTCTGTCATGTTCCTCAAATTACTGGTGAAAAGAGAGAATACCAATTTGCCATGAAGGGGTGTACTTGGTCTGCAACAATGTTTAGGTAGTTGATATGTGTCAAATTAACATCCACAAGAATGCCCAAGGTTTCCCAGCTGAACATTGCCCCATCTCAGTGCCTCTGCTGGCTTGCCTTCTTCTCATAGTGCATCCTGGTGCCATCTCTTCCTCAAGTAAGTGATGCATACTGACCTGGCCTTCCACATAGTGTAAAAGAACACGTGAATCATCAGACCAGGCCACCTTCTTCCAGTGCTTCATGGTCCAGCTCTGGTGCTCGTTCAGTGGTGGACAGGCATCAGCATGGCACCTTATTCACGTCACCTGTCAGTGGTTTTGAGATCATAGCTGATCAGTGTATATTCGTTTATTTACAATCATAGTATGATATTTGAGACAGGGTTTAACAAATGAACAGTGTTTTTAAAGAGACGCTAAGAGCTTGCGTTTGTGTGACAGCTCCCTGATCAATCCATGATGATGAATATGTGCTCCAGTGTAGCTGTAAAAGTCTCTAACAATTTTTTTTACAAGTTTATATAGAACCTGTCAGCCAAGGGGATGAGCTTTGACCTGCACTCTAATGTATATCACATTTAATCATCCATATGTGCCAGACCTTTTGTGATCCTCGTTCACTCTTTTCTCATAGGAAAGAGTTAATGTAGTATAGTAAAAACATGAATGCACATGAGTGTTGGCAAACTGTTTTATGCATTAAGTGATGTGCTTGTTTTTCAGGCAGATATATGGTCGTTGGGTATAACTGCGATAGAGTTAGCCAAGGGAGAGCCGCCCCACTCTGAACTGCACCCCATGAAGGTTTTATTCCTCATCCCAAAGAACAACCCACCCACTCTGGAGGGAAACTACTGCAAACCGCTAAAAGAGTTTATAGAAGCTTGTCTCAACAAGGAGCCGAGCTTTGTAAGCATTCATTATTTCAGTACTGTTATATCTACATAAGCAACACAATGTGCTGTTTCTAATTTGCCGCTTGATTTAGAAGCTTTAACTCGTTCATATACTTATAGGACTTCGGATTTACCTGTCTTGTATGTTTATGTTGTATCTTTCTCTCTGCAGAGACCTTCAGCCAAAGAGCTGCTGAAACATAAGCTTATTGTACGTTACTCTAAAAAGACCTCGTACCTCACAGAGCTCATTGACCGATACAAGAGATGGAAGTCTGAGCAGAGTCGAGAGGATTCCAGCTCCGACGAGTCTGACTCGTAAGCACAGGCTGATTGCTTTTTTCCCCGCACCATTTTTTTTACTTCCTACATTTTGGTACACATTGGTTCAAACCAAAATTGAACAAAGGTACACAGCGCCTTATATAGTATTCAAAATGAGTAGAATAGCATACTGATTCAATACACTTGGTTAAATTTTAACTGGTAAACTGACAGTAAAACACTTTTAATTTACAACAAAATGTGTATATATGGTGCCCTCCACTAATATTGGCTCCCTTGGTAAATATGAGCAAAGAAGGGTGTGAATGTTATTGTTTAACCTTTTGATATTTTGTTAAAAAATCCCCAAAATACTCTGCTCTCATGGGTATCACACAATTGCAAACAACACAGGTTTATTAAAAAAGTCTTTGTTAAAAATGTGTGCCACAATTATTGGCACCCCTATGAATTCATATGAGGAAAAACGTTGTAGCTGTGATGAGCAGCAGAAGGTTGTTGAGCTTCACAAAATGGGAAGTGGCTATAAGAAAATAGCACAAACATTGAAAATGCCCATTTCCACCATGAGGGCAATAATTAAGAAGTTCCAGTCAACTGGAAATGAATCAACCTGGAATTGGACGCGTGTCTATATTGTCTGGAGGAATGGTCTCAGATCCCTTGCCATGTATTCTCCAACCTCATCAGACATTATAGAAGAAGACTCAGGGCTGTTCTCTTGGCAAGGGAGGTAGCACAAAGTATTGACTAAGATGGTGCCAATAATTCTTGCACAACTATATTTAATGATAATGATTGTCTTTATTTATCACATACATATGCACAGCAAAAAATTTTTCTTTGCATACCAAAGCATGTCAGGGATCTGGGGTCAGAGCGCAGGGTCAGCCATGATACAGCGCCCTGGGAGCAGAAAGGGTTAAGGGCCTTGCTCAAGAGCACAACAGTGAACTGGGGCTTGAACCCCCGACCTTCCAATCTGTAACCAGAGCCTTAACTGCTAAGCCACCACCGCCCCCAAATTAAAAAAAAAAAAAAAAAAAAAAAAAAACGACAAAAAAATACTTTTTTTTTTTAAATAAACCTGTTTTGTTTGCAGTTGTTTGATATCCATGAGAGCAGCGTATTTTTGTTATTTGAACAGATGATCAAAAGGTTAAACAAATAATTCTTCACAGCCTTCTTTGCTCATATTTATCAAGGGTGCCAATGTTAGTGGAGGGCACTGTATATTGTCTATTCATAATGTCTATACTCATCTTGAGTATTAGGATTATTTCAGGTAACAGTCAATGTGTTATGCAAATTTTCTATGGTTTACCACATGGGAATTCCTAAATTAATCATACCACTGAATTTAATTGTAATATGTATTATTGGTTAAATTTTTATTTTGCTACAGTTGTGACAGTACTCCCCTGCCCTTTTTGCCAATTCCAGTTAAAATCAGCCTCTGTGTCTTTACTCAGGGAACAGGATGGACAGGCCTCAGGTGGTAATGACTCGGGAAATGATGATTGGATCTTTACCATCAGAGAGAAAGACCCCAAAAAAATCCAAAATGGAATCATGCAGTCATCAGAGCTGGACCACAGCGAGGTGAAGGGGAGAGAGAAACTCTCAGCCTTATGCATGTGCACAGGGTCCATTAGATGGGGAGGCGGAGCACAGAGAATTCTTTTGTACTGAGCGCAGAAATGTGTGGCTCATTCCTATGTACAATCAGTTAATGCCATTCTTCTAATTGTGTTTTTTATTAAACCTTCTGGTAATTACTGAATCAGAACCGTTTCAGATTACTGACCGCAGTAATGGTTCCCTTTGTGTTCATTTGAGGTGTGAGGCATTACATTTCTCTGATAAAATGCTAGCTAATTTTTAATGTTTTTGTGCACAAATGTATATAGTGTTATAGTTTTTTCTTTAAATCCCCATCATTGACCAAAGCCTATGTTCTTGTTTAGTTTGTAAACCTCCACAACTAGCATCTTTGTCAGCAATCAATACTGATATAAATATGGATAATTGTGGTTCTCCCTCCCACAGGTACAGAGCAGTGCACAAAGACCTTTGTCTCAGAGCTTGTCGACTATTATATCTCCGTTGTTTGCAGAAGTAAGAACTTAATCACGTATTTATTTGCAGTGCTCTTATTAGACTTGGGCGATTTGCTATTTTAATGAAATTTTTTTGTGTATTGAACAAAAAACATCACCCATAGAATTTAGTGTTGCATGCAGGCTCCATAAGTAACGTCTGCTTTCATGCACTACATTGATTCAAAATATGAAGCTGTGCATATAAATAAAAAATGAATCCCAGTGCTGCTGATGATGATGATGATGATAATAATAATAAGCTGCCGTATTGCAGTGCAAAGCAGAAGCCTCCTCTTGGCTTGTGTATTGTTTAATAAACCGTTTGAGCACTAGGTCTGTTGCTGCTGAGTACCACAGGAGAGTTAACAGTTTACCAGTTGCTCCTCTCTCTTCCAGCTGAAGCAGAAAGGTGAGGCGAGTAATGGAAAGCCAGAGGCAGTGGATGAGCTGAGGGCGGCCATATTCTTGGCAGAAGAGGCATGCCCAGGCATCTCCGACTCCATGGTCACAGAGCTAGTACAGAGACTGCAGAGGTATGATTCATGGATTAAAGTTCTTCAGCACCTCCATAGATTTCAGTCATATTCATTTCATAGAGTTCTCAACATAGTTTACATACAATTAAAGCTTCTTAATTACAGAATTTTATGTATTTTATTGCTGTATGTGTGTATTTATTTATTTTTATTTTATTTGGGGGGAGGGGGATTCTAAGTAAATGTATGTAATTCCACATTTCAAAGTGTTTACCCAAATTAACTATCTTAACTCTCTGGTACATGACACGACGTCTCATGGAGCATCAGGTATGAGAAGGAAGCAAGCTTCTTGATGCTTGTGGCCATCTGTGTATACGCTCATTTTTCTAATGGCACAACTTGAAATTTATGACATAATGAGATTTTTGTAGCCACTGGATTGAAAATGGAAAAAAATGACTGCTACAAGGAGTAAGTGGTAAACATGATGCTCTTAAGAGTTGGCCATGACAAAGCTCAGCTGTTGGCCATTTGCAGTGTCCATCAAGTGGACTCCACCTGTAAAAGTAGGCCGTAATCAGCTGTTGACATAGCAGCTAGATATACAACTAAAATTTGTAATGTTCCAGTTACATTAAAAAAAAAAAAAAGGATCCAAGAATAACAAGCTGTATTATTCCTTCTTTCTGGATAAGTAGCTTACATGACTAAATGGAGACAAGAGTTGGCATTTAACCTTTAATTATTAGTGATTAGTTCATGGCTATAAATAAGATATTTTTAAGTGGTTGTTTGGTTTTGTAGCAATGCTTCATGTTACCAATTTTGACTCGTTTCTCTCCGTTCTGACCAAATGTCTCTAGCCCTGTAGCTTGGTCTGATGAGCTGCCTAAATAATTTACAGAAATACATGTGAATGGCTGCAACTGACAATCTGCTACCGGAGTGCTAATGGTTCTTATTTTGAAAGCTAGACTTGCTAATTGAAAGCCTTTAAAAAAAAAAGCATTTTATTTTTTTAAATAAATAAAATACATTGATCAGTTCTACTGCAGTACACGGGTCAGGGTCTGCCGGTTGTCACCCTTGCTCTAGGCAACGCAGGAGGTCTGACTATTCATAGTAATAAAGGTAATTGGAATGAGACCTTCCTCTCTCCTAGTCTTTCTGACTAACCACAGGTATGTTCTTTCTGGCAGGTTTGCGGTTCCCCGGGCCTCATCACACTGACTGCTTGCTGTGGATTCTCCTCTCTCCCTTGTAGTGTAGCCTCTCACTCTCTTTCTCTCTCTCTCTCGGTCTCTCTCTCACACACACACACACACACACACACACACACTCTCACTCATTCAGCCTGTACCTGGCACACTTATTTTTTATTTTTGGTTTACATATCAGGTGAATGGGTAGTGTTGTGGAGGCCTGGCTTGGTTTCGACTCTGATTCAGACACACCCCTTCTGAGAGCAGTGCACCTTGTTCAGCACACGCAGGGACGGAGCAGCAGGTGGTTGCACCAGCCATGTGCAGGTTCTTTCCAAACTGCATGTGTAAAGTAGTTTGTGTCTAAATGACACGATTTTATTGTTAACCGTCTAGCGAGTGCAGATTCAGTGGCAACATGAAAACTAAATCAACTGTCATGTTGGGAATTACACTAATTCATTCATTTCATTCACCCTTTAGCCAAAAGAGATGGCTAGTTAACATTTCAGTAGAGAATGTATGTCAGAACTTGGTTGAAATGCAAGGAGTGGTTGTTATATGGTAGGTGTACATGAGTATTATTATTTTTCAGTAGTTATCAGCTGGTCAGTTTTATGCAATACCCTGTTTTACACATGTCCCTTCCCTAGTGTAAGTCTTACACTAGGGTATTTAATACAATCTCTGTAATGTAGGCAGACAGTTTTGTTAGAACTTGGACAGTTGGTGCAAACCAGTTATTGAATGTGCAGTGTGTGAGATCTTTAAGGTGTGTGTGGCATGCTGTAGGCTCCCAGTCATGATGATCCTTTATTATTATTTTTTTTATCTCGGGTATCCTGCGGAGTCTTCTGAGAGGCAGAATGTGTGTGTGTGTGTGTATATATAGGCTTCCAAACATGTTGTGGAGGTACGCTAATGAAAACACTGTGTTTAAAAATGGCCAACTGCTCCTGTAGATACTGTTCATTAAGATGTATATGTCAACTGGCCATCACTGAGATTGCCTTGTCTTTTAATTTGCTTTTTTGTTTTCTTCTTTTAAATCATTTGATTACATTTTTTTCATGTATTGAACTGAACGCTGCCATTGGACCTATTATCACATATCTTTTGTTCTTCTCTACCTTCACAGTGCCATTCATACTCTTCTATTGTTTCCATTTACCAATCTGTTCGAGACCAACGCTTAGGAAATATATTGATCAAGTTGCAATTCTATTTTATTTTCCTAATCATTTCAGTTATGGAAAAATAATGCTGTATACTATGATTTTATTATTTTTTGTTAAAAGCTCCAGACTATTTCACCGAACTCCAGTCCTTTTGATTTGCTGTAAACTTGTCATATGCCGCTAAATCCTCATGTCTTCCTGGAAACTGAAATGGTACAGGGTGTTTTTAAATGTACCAACAGCTTGAATTGCACTTAGATAACTGCCTTCTTATGATACATGAATTAGCCATAAGACATAGGCATGAAACTTGTACAGTGCGTTTCACCTCCATGCGTATAGGACTGCTGATGTGAGCACCATCTACAATGTCCATGAGGTCTCACTCTGGTGCATTTCGAATCTGTTCATTGCTCATGTTCATTTACTGTCTGTAGTGAAAAGCTAGCATCAACAAACATGTTGTGGTAGAACTGCACTTGTGCTTATCCTTAATCTTGTTTTAACCTGTAACTGCATTTATTCACCAGTTGAAACGTTCAAACGTTAATCCAGTGAGTTAAAGCTGTAACGTAAAAATAGCATGGGATTCTGAGCGCAAGGCAATTCTAGATAAATTTATTTTCTAATTGTTTGGGGATATGGCTGCTATCACAAGCATGATGCATATGAATGTGTGTAGCGAGTGTTTTTATTTTTAAATCCCGAAATCCCGCTGTTTAAATTAATTTTAAAAGGCTTTATGCGAACATTCCCTAAGATTTAAATTTTTCTGCTTCTTAAATTGCACACTGTGTTCTTAAAACAGTTTGGGAAATGTAAAGCTGTTCTTCAAGACAGGAAATTCGAAACAATATAATGACAATAGTCGTTTTTATTTATTTATTTTATTGATGTTCTCTGATTTAGAAAGAGATGGAGAACAAGACACTGACCATGAAACCACTAATAGTTCACAGAGCATCATGAGGAGTGATCTTTGTTTCATGCATTCAGGAGGAAAGTAACTTTTTGTTTAGTTATTGTCAATTATGATCAAATAATAATACATTTATAATTCGTCATAAGACTAGATTGGAATTATTAATTTTAAAACTGAAGAACAGGACTGAGACTGAAATAAGACTGATTTAATGATGAGGCTATTAACATGCTCGAAGAAACAATTACTGAACGATGAAGTGAAGCTGTTCAAATCATTGCTGATTTAATATTTGTCGTTCTGTCTTCAAATCCTACAGATTTTTTAATAGAAGCAGAAATCTGCACTCGCATTCAGACGCTATCCCGTTGATCAGCCTGTCTGTTTACTACAGTGTCCTTCTCCCCTTTTTTATTTTTGCCCTTGATTTTTTTTCCCCTATTAATGATATTTGCACCTTTTCCATTTCGAGTCTGAATGTGTCCCTGTGTAAACTGTAATTTTCTGAGATCACGGTTTGTCTTGTTTATCTTTGTGACTGAACTTTCTTGAGTATGGCAATAAATTAGGCTGTCAGGTTTCTCAGCACAGATGTATTCTATGGAACAGAATTCAATATTTTTATAAGTGAAAAGTGCAGTATTATCTCTTGAATGAATTACACCATATGCTATCTAACTGATTTTCAAACAGTGTAATTTTCTGTAACATTGCTGAGTGTATAGTCTTGTACATAATTCTTGCTTGTCATCAAATACCAAGGTACTGAATTTCTTGCAAGCTTTTAAGAAAAATAAAACGATGATAGTTTGATTTGCCTGCTATGTGATGTGTTCGTGGAAATAAGTTTTATTATTTTATATATTTTTTCTGAGCAGAAGGAGTTGATACATGCTGTTCTTGGGTCTAGGCCTGGATTTTGTCTATTATAACAGAGTTATTACCATCATGGATTAAGATTCCATTAATTTATCATCTCCAGTCTCTTCTGGTTAATAATTACTACCATGAGTTCAGCACAGCAAGTTTTATTCATACATCAAAAAACAAAAGCTCAAATTTTCTCACACTATATACAGGTATTACATAATGTTTATACACATATTACATATTTTATACAAGAAAAATATACATAAAAATGTAAACTTTTGTATACAAAAAATACCTTAGACATTAAACAAGGACCAATAACAAAAGGTGACTAGATTATTAGCTCATCCTATCATCATTTAAAAACAGTTATACAGTACATTCACTGAGTATAGGAATTTGTCAGCCATTGTTCAGCTTTTAAGCGGTTTCAAGTGCCAGTGGAGCCCTGAAGATGGCTTGCTTTAGAGGGTTGACTCAAGTTGACTGTGCAGTAAATCTCAATGCAACTTAGATCCCAGGGTTAGTACAGCTGTAGGGATATGACACGGTGTGGTACTGAAAAACTCAATACTCGGAACCATTTCTGAATCAACAAAAAGGCAATACTTCTGTTCGCAGAGGCTTGATTTTATAAGAAAAAAATGAAACTCACTGATGCTTTAGCATGATCGCACTTTTAAACCGGTCCATGGGAGTTAATCAAATTACATTTTAATCTTTCATTTTGATTTGTCTAAAAATAATAAATTCAGTATGCCCATCACCACACTGGCATTCCAATGAATCTCTCTCTCTTTGGATGCAAGCTTCCATGATAATCCAGTTAATTCACAATATGGGTCATCTGTGGTTGTATTCATGCAAACACCAAATTTTCCATTATTACTGCTAGCTGGATTTTAATAGCTATCAAAAATACTGTTGAACATTTATCACAATGTTTTTGCCCAAAGAAATGACAAGAAAACACAAACAACATTGATTAGACTGGAAATATCAATCACTGGAATTTTGATAGCCATTAAAACTAGTGACGGATACACCACGAAACTAGAACCCCATCTCGTGTCCTCCAAATCGGGACGTTTTTTTCTTCGAATAATTTTGTAGCTGCTTCCATGCCACTGAACGAACCTCACCAATTACTTTCAGATTCAATTACTACTATATAAATATGTTACATATGACAATATATATGATAGTTATTCTGTCTAAAATCTACCAAAACCATTGACGGACTGCCAGAAGTGACTGTGTATTAAAAACAGGCCAGGATTAAGTGACGGTTGCTGCCTCTCAGGGGGAAGAGTCTGAGTGATTAAAAACATTGCCACAGTTTACAGGCCATGCAGCCGGTCTAGTGTGGGGTCTAAACCTGGTTTACTGTGGAGGTTCGAGGAGAAGAAGTGTGTGAACAGTTCTGCTCTGTAGAAATTGCACCAAATGGTCCCAGCACAGCAAAGACAGAAAAGACCATTCAGCTATGCAGTCCTCATGTCTAGCCCCTATTAAAAGACTGCTCTGCTAAAAAGAGAAACCTCACTAAGCCATTTGATCCTAAACTTAATAAGCACCATAGACAGGAACATTTTGAATCCTCATATTTGGTGAAAAATCAATGTGTATATTTTTTTCTTTCGTCATCAAAGCCATTTGTTTTCTGTACGAGTCATGTTGGTGTTTTATAAATGAGAAGAACACAGTCTAGCTCTAAGCTCTGTTTTAAATGACATGTTTTCACAGACCCACACTGTTCATGCAGTCTGGCTGCTCTGAGGTACACAACTAAAACTGACACATGGTTTAAATACTGTAATGACAGAATTTGCTGATGTGCTTTATTGCTTTGAGTAACCAGGTCTTTGCCTTCAGGTGCCTGTGAGGTCTCTGAACAGGAAAGTTTACAGCCCAGGATAAGTCCACTGAGTAAGCATCATCTGAGTGTCTGCATAAAAGGTTTAATATGTACAGTGCAAGATAAAATCTTCTGGATAAAAGCTGTTTGGTGGATATTCTCAGTGTTTTGACACCCTCGCCGTGATCAATTTTTTATATATAATAAAACTTTACTCGTAAACAGCACAGACACTTCTACTGCTGTCTGCTTCTGCTTAATGATGCCTTGAATGAGAGATGGAGGGGTCAGTAAATGATGTGGGAGAGACAGTAACATGGTGACCGCTGTGCTGGGTTAAACCAGGCCTCCAATTGAAACAAACTCAGCACAACAAGAGAACATCATGATACTCCCTCCCCTTCAACTGCTTTAACAGAATCCTGAAAAGGCTAAGATGTGGAGGTGGGTGTGTGTACATGCCTGTCTGTTCTTTTCACTTGCTCTGCTGAAAACTAGGTGCAACACTGTTGGCACCTGCAGCAGTGACACCAGCGCTCGTAAATCCCGTCGGGGGCGCTGTGGAACTGTGGCTGGGCTGTACGTCTTTCGGGATACCGCTGTGAGAGGCGAGCTGATGACCGAAGGCTGCGCTGAATTGTGGGAGCTGCAGTTTGGGCTGGCTAGTGCTGAGAAGGTCACGGGGGGAATTTGGAGGAGAGGAGGCGGGAGCAGAGGGTGGGTGTGTCATGGAGGGAGGAGTAGACAGAGCGGTGGAGAGGAGATGAGTGTCCTGTGTCAAGAGGTTCCCAAACTGCATTGGTTCTGTGAGGGAGAGGGCGAGGTTGCTCCAGGAGGACCGAGGAGCGCCTGGTAATCCGCCGAGAGGCACCTCCAGCAGGAGAGGAGGCTCAGTCTGGTAGGAGGCAGAGTGTGGGGAGGAGATATGGTCGCTATAAGGAGACGGCACGTGGTCACTGCTGTAATGACTGCCTGGAGGAGAGGAGGGCAGCGCAGGCTCTCGTTTAACGAGAGCCGAGTGAGGGAACGTTCGCTCATTCAGTGCATGGTTCGAGCCAGCAGCAGGCACTGAGGCAGTGGCTGGTGGTGGCTGTGGAGACAGGGATGGAGGGAAATGCTCATCTGCTGAGTGATGAAGGAGATTGTCCTCCAGCTCCAGACTCGGGAAGCTGTCCGATGCCATTCGGCCGTTTAGGAGGTCGCCCATGGCGGTCACCGTGACCCCGGAACCAGAGAAGACACTCATGGCACGATGGTCATCAGCCGGGGCCAGTTCGGCCATGGAGTTTAAACACACCAGCGTGTCAGGATATGAACCCATCGCCTGTAGCGCACGAACCAGCTCCTCTGCCTCTTCTGTGGTGGGAAGCAGCTCACCATTCTTACCTAAACACAAATATTGTACATTTTAATGCACAAGCAGAAGAGGTATCACACAATAACAACAGAAAAGACACACTGACGGTTTAATTCTGAATAACAGGTGTGCACAGACAGTAACACCAGTGCAACACCCTGTCACCTACCAAATAGTATCAATTCATTTTCTGTCTTTTTTACTCCAAGGTTATGTAAATGTTGGAACTCGCTGTTCTAATAAAAAAGAAAAAAAAGGAATGTGTGAATGAATGTGTGCGTTAGTGTGCAATTACCCTCAAACAGGTCAAAGTCCTGCAGATCATCAGGCAATCTGGGCAGCACATCAGAAAAGTCTTCCTGATTCAACTCCAAATCATTTGGAATGTCTGCTATATCAGTGGTGATGTCATCAGGAAGTTCATCTGCACTGAGGTCAGGTGTAGAGGGACTCCTGACAAAAGAGAGAGAGAGAGTTAAAGCAAGGCAAGATCTTGGAAAGCGAAAGCAATAAATAAAACATTTAAACCAAATCCAAGGAAGTAGTAGAGATCTGCCTATATTTTCCTCTCACTACATCAATGTTCCACCTGACAGTACCTGTATTGTGCATTACCACACTAATTCAAAACCGGAACCCTGGTCATATACCCTTGTCCATTTCATACGGCACAATAGTACCTGTTGAAGAAAGGAGTTCTGTGGAGCAGCATTTTTTTCACAGATCTCTGGACCAAGAGGCCCATGGAATTTACCTCCACCTCCATCTCAAAAACAATTAATATCGTGGAAAAGGTTTTTATTGTATTTATTTATTTTTTACATAATTTAATTCAAAAACTGGAACTTTCATATGGTCTAGATTACACAAAGTGAAATATTGCACGCCTTTTTTTGCTTTAATCTTGAGTACAGCTCTCATCAGTAGATGGAAGCAGGAAGTGCTCTGAAATCTCCTGGTAGACGCTGCATCGACTCTCAACTTGAGAAAACACAGTGGATCAACTCCAGCAGGTGACCTGGCACCCCAAATCATCACTGACTGTGGAAACTTCACACTGGACTTCAAGCAGCTTGGATTCTGTGTCTAACCACTCGTACTCCAGACTCTGGGACCTTGATTATCAAATGAAATGCAACATTTACTTTCATCTGAAAAGAGGATGAAGAACAGCCCAGTTTGCTTCCCTCCTTAGCCCAGGTAAGACTCTTCTGACGTTGGGAGTGGCGTGACACTGCGACATTTCTGTATTATAAATTCTTTATTCTAATATTTTGAGATACTGGATTTTTGATTTCCATGAGCTGTAACCTGTAATCAAGATTAAAACAAAACAAGGCTTGAAATATTTAAATTTGTGTGTAATAAATCTAGAATATTTGAAAGTTCCACTTTCTTAATTATTAATTTTTAAAAATCCACGATATTCTAAATTTTGGAGATACACCTGTATTTATTTCAAATATTAGGCTTATATTGTTCATACATTATGAATAATATTCTGGTTATTTATTTGATCCATACAGATTTTTATTCTTAATCTTTCCACATAGCAAACACTTTAGGTCCAAGTTGACATTATTTAATAAGCATTGTTTGAGTACCTAAGGATTAACCTATTTTAATTCAACTGATCAGTCGAACAGGCTGATAACTATTAACAAGTGCAATAATAAACATAACTTTTACAAACATGAGTTATGATTAGAAAATCATGGACCCCCTGGCTAGGCTGCACAGACCCCTTTAAGAGCCAACACCTCTCTGGAAGATATGGGGTTGTGAGATTGAGAAGCTGAAAGCAGTACTAGATCAAGTTATTAGACACTGTTACTGACTGCAGTGCTTTATGGTCTGGGGAGGAAAGCAGTTCTGGGTAGCTTGTGGGGTTTTTTTGTTTGTTTTTTTTTTTACAAATAAAGGTGAAAATGTTGCATGGTATGTAATTACAGTGGGGGAAAAAAGTATTTGATCCCCTGCTGATTTTGTATGTTTGCCCACTGACAAAGAAATGATCAGTCTATAATTTAAATGGTAGGTTTATTTGAACAGTGAGAGACAGAATAACAACAAAAAAATCCAGAAAAACACGTCAAAAATGTTATAAATTGATTTGCATTTTAATGAGAAATAAGTATTTGACCCCTCTGCAAAACATGACTTAGTACTTGGTGGCAAAACCCTTGTTGGCAATCACAGAGGTCAGACGTTTCTTGTAGTTGGCCACCAGGTTTGCACACCTCTTAGGAAGGATTTTGTCCCACTCCTCTTTGCAGATCTTCTCCAAGTCATTAAGGTTTCGAGGCTGACGTTTGGCAACTCGAACCTTCAGCTCCTTCCACAGATTTTCTATGGGATTATGGTATGGAGACTGGCTAGGCCACTACAGGACCTTAATGTGCTTCTTCTTGAGCCACTGCTTTGTTGCCTTGGCCGTGTGTTTTGGGTCATTGTCATGCTGCAATACCCATCCACGACCCATTTTCAATGCCCTGGCTGAGGGAAGGAGGTTCTCACCCAAGATTTGATGGTACATGACCCCGTCCATCGTCCCTTTGATGCGGTGAAGTTGTCCTGTCCCCTTAGCAGAAAAACACCCCCAAAGCATAATGTTTCCACCTCCATGTTTGACGGTGGGGATGGTGTTCTTGGGGTCATAGGCAGCATTCCTCCTCCTCCAAACACGGCGAGTAGAGTTGATGCCAAAGAGCTCCATTTTGGTCTCATCTGACCACAACACTTTCACCCAGTTGTCCTCTGAATCATTCAGATGTTCATTGGCACACTTCAGACGGGCATGTATATGTGCTTTCTTGAGCAGGGGCGCTGCAGGACTTCAGTCCTTAATGTCATAGTGTGTTACCAATTGTTTTCTTGGTGACTATGGTCCCAGCTGCCTTGAGATCATTGGCAAGATCCTCTGGTGTAGTTCTGGGCTGATTCCTCACTGTGATCATGATCATTGCAACTCCACGAGGTGAGATCTTGCATGGAGCCCCAGGCCGAGGGAGATTGACAGTTCTTTTCTGTTTCTTCCGTTTGCGAATAATCGCACCAACTGTTGTCACCTTCTCACCAAGCTGCTTGGCAATGGTCTTGTAGCCATTCCAGACTTGTGTAGGTCTACAATCTTGTCCCTGACATCCTTGGAGAGCTCTTTGGTCTTGGCCATGGTGGGGAGTTTGGAATCTGATTGATTGATTGCTTCTGTGGACAGGTGGCTTTTTTACAGGGAACAAACTGAGATTAGGAGCACTCACTTTAAGAGTGTGCTTCTAATCTCAGCTCGTTACCTGTATAAAAGACACATGGGAGCCAGAAATCTCTCTTATTGAGAGGGGGTCAAATACTTATTTCCCTCATTTTTTCTGGATTTTGTTGTTATTCTGTCTCTCACTGTTCAAATAAACCTACCATTAAAAGTATAGACTGATCATTTCTTTGTCAGTGGGCAAACGTACAAAATCAGCAGGGGATCAAATACTTTTCCCCCCTCACTGTATGTTATGTACTGTACCATACCATTCTGTCAGGCAGAAAAGTACAATGCTATGTGTGGGTATGTGTACCTGATACTGGCATGGTGAGTGGGCAGTGCCAATGTAAGGGGCATGGGCAGGTTGCCCTGTGGTAGGGCAGGAGGAATGGGTTTCTGGGGACGGCGCACAACTTTCCTCCTCTTTTTCTTGTGTTTCTTTGTCAACGCTGGTGGTTTGGTCTTTTTACGTGGTCGTCTCTGCTGCTGCTGCACCCGCCTGTTACTATCCCCACGCAGGAAATTATCCTGCAGGAAACATCAAACAAACAACCTGTTAATGAAATCTTTTAACACAGAAGCCAACAATGGAATATAATTTACTTGTTCTGTAGCAAGTCTTCAGCAGCCTGGTTTCATGGCTGGTCATAGTACAAACCCTGCCTTCACACTGGTTTTTGGAGAGTGCTACAGTCATCAGGTTTGAAATGAGTATATTTTCAAAAATAAATTGAATTCACAAAGTAAAACCTCAACATAGGGATCATCATAGGGAATATAATTCAAGTATAAGACAGATAACTACTGGTACTTGTTAATTTGTGATGCCATTGTACATATTGTGCCTTCATATACCAGATGTTTATTGTATGTATGTATAATATACGTCACTATTCTGATCTGGGAGAGAGTCCAACAATTACGTGATTTTTTTTTTTTTTTAAATAACACATAATTACCATTTTCTTGGCATGTTCATCACAGAGAGGTGTCTGGTGTGTGATATCAAAGACGGGGACAGAACACTGCTGCCCATCAGCAAATCGTGCCGTGCAGCTGGAGAAGAGCTGCTGCGAGCGGTTCAGCAGGATATCTACAAAGCAACACTGTCAAGGGATAGCACCGTCCAAAATACACCTCCACATAAGATGTAAAATGTAAATCTGCTCATAATCAAAATGGAGCAAGAATTTCACTAGAAAACAGATGTGGTGGTGATCATTTGTAATATGTAACCGGTGTACTGCAGTATATGCAGGCACATGACCGAAGGATACGTTGGAAGCAGTGGCGTGTAAAAGGCAGAGATGGGTTGCTGCAAGGTTGACCCTTGGTGCTACCAGTACAGACAGATTTTTCCACTTTCTGTGGTACTGCACGTCTAGAAAACATGAAACATCTTTTAACATATACTTTCAACCTCTCTAAAACCTATTCTCTCTCTCTCTCTCTCACACACCCCTCAGTTCTAATACCTGCTCACGGTGTGTGATGTTTTGCTGAGCTGCTGGATGAGTTCTCCTGTGCAGTCAGGGTCCTTGCTGGCAGCATGGAGCAGAGCTTTCCTAAAGGCGTATTTGTATCTGGTGTGGCGAGTAGCAGCTCTCTCTTGCCTACACAGGTGCTTGTAGCGCTCCTGCAGGTATGTACAGAGCTGAGCCAGACGAGACCGCCTAGGCTCCTCACGTTCACCAATGGAACTGTGGGGGGGACAGAACAACGATAAGAATATGGTAGAAGAATTCGTAGACTAACTGAATCACAGTAAAAAATTCCTCTACAACTGCTTACCAGAAGGCCTACATTTACAGAGGGATACAGCTGATTGATTTTATCTTACAAGCCAGCTAACATGGTCTACTAGTTTCATCACATTCAAGCAGAAGTCACACTTCAGCGTGCTCATGTACGTTTCTACAGTTTCAAAAGAATTCCTTACTGGGGATGAGGACTCCCTTCCTGCAGTCTCCAGGCCTGAGGCAATGAAGGAATTCTCTCTTCTGCTTCTTCATCCTCATCAGCACTTTCATCAGACCAGTCCAGTCCTGAATACACAGTTATACAGGTTTGTATAGCGCCATGAATACATAGTCACTTTTGCAAACAGCCTTTTAAATACCACTTCGCATGAAAGATCTAATTGCAGGTGAATGTTTTAATTATAC
>JAFFST010013652.1:4801-19631 GCA_022414735.1 Noturus placidus | reverse complement strand
CCCCCCCCACCCCATAACCCCGGCACATGATGGCTACACTAACTATTGCTGGTTGTATAATTATTATAAACCCAACAACAGGCATAAGACACAAGGGCAATATAACCTATGATCTTTAATACAACAGTGAGTCTCCTGTAAAAATACTATATCAGCATTTTTAAAAGTTTCAAATATATAAAATATATAAAAACCTTAGATCTCTTAACAGGATTACCCATACCTATGATGTTCCAACTAATAAATCTTAAAAGATCTATTTATTAGATCTTAAAATCGTAAAATGCCTGTCCTCGACGTGCTGGGATCAAAATCACTACTAACCATCTAATAAAGTAAACCATAGGGATACAAATAGTCAATTAGAGCCGGAGTGATTTCCCCTCCCCCCAAAAAACCCTTAAACATAAAAACACCCAAAGTCTCCAGAACCCAAAGGAGACAGCAGTGTATCCCCTACAAATAAAGCTGTCCACACTGAGACAACCACTCGGAAAGAACACTGAACTAACCAACCCTTAACAAAACTAAACATTTCAGTAAGAGAAATTCCCATACTGTGTTCAAATATGATCAACAGTCTGCGCACAATAACAGATATAATGTCCTTAACTTTAACTTAAAAAAAAAAAAAATTAAAAAATAAAAAGAACACACCGCTGTGCAGGTGATACACTTCATCCTGATATCAAGAGTTTCACACATTCTCCCGCCTCCTCCGCCGAAACAAAGTCCCCCTGGACACCGTCATGTGCAATGCGAAGCCGAGCCGGGCGAAGCACTCCACACCGAACGCCCTCAACATCACGAAGCCGACGCCGAACCCCATCAAATGCAGCCCGAGCCCGAGCCATCCTAGGTGTGTAATCAGGGAAAACGGAGATAATCAAATTCTTCACTCCAATCCGCTGGAGCGCTCTCGCGCGCCGCAATATACCAGTGCATTCACTATAATAATGAAATCCACACACAATTGCCCGTGGCCGCCCACCAGGCCCGGGCCCTGGCCGAAAGGCCCGGTGGGACCGGTCCAAAACCGGCTCCCTCTCCAGACCAAACGCCTCTTTCATCAAGGCCGCCACAGCAGCAGTAGAACATGCACTAGAACCCTCCGGAACTCCCACCATTCGAACGTCACTGCGCCGCGACCTCGTCTCCAAATCCTCACACTTATTCTGCAATTGAGTCACGGTCTCAGTGAGAGACTCGATGGCAGACTCCATGCGCGCCATGCCATGAATGAGCGCGCCCTCGCGCCCCCCAGCCGAATCCTTCAGCGCCGAAATGGCGGCCTCGGCACCATCCCTATCCCTAACCTGCCGTGTCTTCACAGCCTGCAGCCCAAGCTGGATAGCAGACAACTCTTCCCTGATAATCTCCCGGAGCTCCATTTTCAAAATATCAGCGATATCCTTCCTCAATGAAGCCAACAGCTCCAGCTTGAATGCAGCGAGATCAAAGTCACCGCTCGGCAACGCGGATTCAGGGGGAGAGGGGGACACGCTCACGGCGCGCGCACTCGGCCTCAGTCGTGTTTGAATGCCACCTCGGGTTTACGTATTCTTTCCAGACATTTTAACGTGACAAAAAATTCAAATTATAAGCAAAGATAAGGACTAAAATAAGTTAAAGTATATTACATGACCAAAAAGCGCAAATTAATTAAATTTTTAATCGAAATCAGCAGGAGCCTCCAACTTCACGTCCCACTCCGTTCGAACCCGAATTCGAACCCCGAAATTCGCTTTTTCAGTCATTTATTCAACAGAAATATCAATAGATGTGATATGTTTCTGTGGACAAAGTAAGTACACCCTTGGCCTGAGAAGCTAATATTGCCCCCTTTGACAGAAATGACTTCTTGTAGGCGTTTTTGCATAATTGTACAGCAGTCTCTGACATCGGCTTACTGAAACGTTTGACCACTTTTCCATGCAAAATTCCTTTAGTTGCAAGACGTTTGAGGGTTTTCTTGCATGTACTGCCCATTGAAATCCGGGCTTTGACCAGGTATTCCACAACCCTCCATTTTTTCTTTTTGAGCCATTGGTGGATTTGCTAGTGTGCTTAGGCTCATTGTCCTGTTGAAAGATACAATTTCTGTTCAACTTCGAACAGATGGCCTCACATTTCGAACAGATGGCCTCACATTATCTTCAAACACTCTTTAATATGATGCAGAATTCATAATTGAATCAATGAGTGAAAGCTGTCCAGTCGCTGAGGCAGTGAAGCAACACCAAACCATAACATTTCCACCACCGTGCTTCACAGTTGGTATGGGGTGCTTCTCCTGAAAACCTGTCTTTGGTCAGCACCAAACATGTCTGTTGTTACTGCGGCCAAACAACTCTATCTTTGATTTGTCTGTCCAGAGCACATTATTCCAAAATACCTGGTCTTTGCCTATATGCTCACTCGCAAACTATAGTCTTGCTCTAATGTTCTTTTTAGACAGCAAAGACTTTTTCCTGGCACGCCTCCCATGCGGGTCATATTTGTGAAATCTCTTTCTGATTGGCATACACTTTGACACCAACAGTTGCAAGACGGATCCTGCAATTAAATTTTGGGGTTCTTAGAGACTTGTTTGCTCATAGGCTGAATTTGCTGGGACGGCCAGTCTTGGACAAACTGGCAGTTTTAATCTGCACCACTTTTTTCCTTACATTAGCATGATGTGTTTCAAATACTTTGGAGATCTTTTTAAATCTCTTGCCAGACTCATAGCTATCCACAACCTTTTTTCTGAAGGCCTTAGAGAACTCTTGCATGATGACACCACACACCTCAATAGCAAAGGGAACACCAAACACTAGATATGACAGGGTTAAATAAGACACTTTTATAAGATACTTTAATAAGATACCTTTTTCATGCGACTTATCTGTGGGGTTTTTTGTTCATTTAAATTGTGAAAATTACTTTTGATAGTGTATCATCTTCATTAAATAGGCACTATTTCAAAGAGGATCAAAAGTTTGCTTGTCCAAATATGTTAAAATGCCAACAATTTCCATGGAGTGTACTTATTTTTCACGTTGACTATATATATTTTATTTAGTTAATAGTTTAATCAAATATTTATCAAATTTATTTATATTTATTTATATTATATATTTAATATTTATCAAATTCTGAGGTTCATGACCTTTGTGTTAAAAGGTTTTGAGTAAAGATTGAATGGCAGATAGAATCTTATAATACTTAAGTTACATATGTTACCGAAGATGTCTCCAAATATGTCTTATATTGCAGACTGTGTCTCCACCAGTTCAGATACATGGGGAAGCGATACATTGCCAGGTAATGCGTTTATTTGCTATACTTTTTTTTTAGGGAAAAAAATGAAAGAAAATAGCCATTAATAGATATAAGAAATCTTACTTAAAGTAATTACATGTCATTTTTTATTCATGTTCTTATTCATTTCTTATTCTTATTCTGTTTAACTTTGTAAAATCCATAAATTAATAAAATGTATATTTTTTCATATGTTTGAATTAAATTTGACACTTTTGTATGTCAACACATTTGAAATTAAACATGTTTACAGCCAATGTAGTATACAAACAGATACAATACATGCTCACATACAGTGCTCTGAATGGTTGAACCTCACTTGACCTGGGTTAAGATTTGTCTCTAACCATTCACAATTTTTGTCTCTTTATTGCTGTACATGCTGCAAGTATAATCCACTCACTTATTCATGCACACACGTATATACCTGCGGCTCCTACTTATGCTTGGGTAAGAGCGGACCTGCTTAATTAACTGTTCTTCATTTACATGTTCTTGTCTGTCTGCACTTGCGGCATGCTAACCGACATCACCCTCATGAGCTGAACTGCTTTCTTTCTTATTTTCCATCTCTTTCTAATGGTGTGCATAAAATGTTGACGCTTGTGTCGATGCTATCTGCTGTGCTGTTAGTGCTGCATGTTGAAGCAACTTCATATTTTGAGAACTTTGCAGCCAGCAACTACAGCTGTGTTATCATTAAATTAGCAGCACACCTGGATTACTGCATTTGCTAAAAACGTTGAAGGCAATATGTTCTCTATAATTGCTGGGCATGAAAGTAGGGGAAACGCTATGTAATATTATTTGCTATTATTATATTTACCAGCTTTACATGCATGAGGATGTAGTCAACTTAAGAAGACACATTTTCCTTTTATTGATATTGAAGAATTGTGAAAAGGGACATAAATTATAAGATAAATAGTGTCAGTATTGATTTCAGGTTGTCTTTAACACCGCTTTGGACTTTTGTGCAAGTATCTCAGAGGTCATTCACACTGGCCACATAGTCAAAATGAAATTTATTAGGTTTGCCAATTCTCGTTGCTCTATAGAGGTGTTGTAATGTTATTAATATTTACTTTCCTTCTCTTCGTCTGGAGCCCTTCGTGGTTCTTTACTTTGTCTACTACTACTACTAAAGCTGGTTGTGCCGGTCTCACTGTTTCCTCTTTAGGAGCCAGGAAGGGTCTGTAGCACATGAGCGCAAATCTCAGACTCTACCTGTGTCCCGCAGTAGAGCCGGAATGATGCATGCTCGCTTACAGCAGCTCAGCAGCTTGGATAACTCGTACACTTACAACCACAGTGAGTTACACTGACTTCATTACGTCTTCTTTCATGCGTCAAATTCTTATTCTTATCATCACCATCATTATGATCCTAACAATTGGTGTCTTCATGATCACAGCTCATTACCATGCACCTCTTGCCCCAGGCCATTTAAAACTCTGAATGTCTCTGTGAGATTCCCATAGTCAACGATATAAACCCAGTCTCTCTGTTTTCAGTGTCAGAAAGATTGCAAGTATACTTGGAATTTTTGTAGATCATGGTAAGAACTGATAAGTTTGATGCCAGAAAATATTGAGTCAGTATCATGTCCCATGATTCCATATTTCATAATATCACCAACGCATCAGTGATTCCTAATTCCTGCATAATGTTTTTTTTATAAAAATATCACGAACACTAATTCTGGTGTTTATTCCTTATAGTACATTGCATCTTTGTATCACCTTCCCATCCCTTCATCTTACCTCTTTTTCTTACACATCTTTCTCCCACAACTGAATTCGAATGGTTATTATATGTATGCTGTTTAGAAGAGATGGAGTGCTAGAGGTGTTTATGGTGTTTGACTCTTTATAGTATGTTACATCTTCGTACTGCCTCTCCATTCCCGTATCATATCGCTTTCTCCTACACACATAATTGCATTGAAACGGTTAAACATGTTATTATATGTATACATGCTGTTTGCATGATGCTGCTTGTACTTGCATTGTAAGCTGTGATAATTTAATGTTTTATGAAGAGTACACTTTCATTTGGAGTGAATTTAGCACATATGCTTTTGCAGAATTGCAATATTTGGAACTTTCTACAGTTTTCTGTGTGTGTGTGTGTGTGTGTGTGTGTGTGTGTGTGTGTGTGTGTGTGTGTGTGTGTGTGTAGCCTACAGTCATTCGGATGCAGATGTGTTAAACCAGTCACTGCTGGAGGCGAATATTGCTACTGAAGTGTGTCTGACAGTACTGGATGTACTAAGTATATTCATCATGGGATTTAAGGTATGGCATTATCGTTCTTAACTGGAATAAAAAGTGCTGAAGATATTGTGGGAAAATGTCTTTTTAACACATATCCCCTCCCTGGCTCCTCCTTTCTCTCCCTCAGACCCAGCTGAGCTTAGATCATGGACACAACCCCCTGATGAAAAAGGTGTTTGCAGTCCATCTGTGTTTTCTACAAATCAACCAGTCAGAGACAGCCCTCAAACAAGTCTTCACTTTCCTGCGCACCTTCATCTACAAGGTAAGCTTGACCTCACCTCAGTGTACTCCGTCATGTGAGTGGTGCAACATATATTGCAGTATAAAGACTTATTTAACGTAGTCTACATAGTCCTGCCTGTAAATACAATTGTTTATAAATCAGATTCAGTAAAGCTTTTTAATTGTTGGTATTTCTACTTCTCTGTGCAGTTCCCTTGTACATTTTTCGAGGGCCGTGCGGATATGTGCGCATCCTTCTGTTATGAGATCCTAAAGTGCTGTAACTCCAAACTTGGCTCTATCCGCTCTGATGCTGCCCACCTGCTTTACTTTCTCATGAAAAGTAATTTTGACTACACGGGCAGGAAGTCCTTTGTTCGCACCCATCTGCAGGTCACACACTTACAGAGCAAAAGAGATAAAGTGCTAGTGAGTTTAGAAAGATTTGTTGGGAGTAAAGTATATTTGTTCGTACCCGTTTCCCAACAGGTGGTGATTGCTGTCAGTCAACTGATTGCTGATGTTATTGGAATTGGTGGGATGAGGTTTCAGCAGTCTCTGTCCATCATAAACAACTGTGCAAACAGTGACAAGACCATTAAAGTAAGTGACCAACAACAGTTGCTTACATTACCAAATGCATGAACTAATTATCTAACTCATATTCATGTTTTTGGGGTTGTTGTTTTTTAAATCACTAACTGTGATATGAGAGATGTGCTACATTTTTTGTTCTGGTGGCTCTTGTAGAACACCGCATTTCCATCTGATGTCAAAGACCTGACAAAGCGAATCCGTACAGTCCTGATGGCCACAGCTCAGATGAAGGAGCATGAGCGAGATCCAGAGATGCTGGTGGACCTTCAGTACAGTCTGGCCAAGTCGTACGCCAGCACTCCTGAACTGCGCAAAACCTGGCTGGACAGCATGGCCCGCATCCATGTCAAGAATGGGGATCTGTCTGAGGTGCGAATATAAATTAACCCACATTTTCTCTCCACCTATACACATGAAAAAAAAATTCTGGTCTGAAGATCTTCTGTTTGTGTGTAACTTTTATTCAGGCCGCTATGTGTTACGTGCATGTGGCAGCACTGGTAGCCGAATACCTTCAAAGAAAAGGTGAGTTCCTCACAACCCCACATAGACTGTACCAGTAGTGATGCACAGTAGTATATTATCAATAATACAAATTTACTGTATTATTTATCATCTGTTTTCATTTCTGAATCTACATAGGCATGTTTAAACAGGGCTGCTCTGCATTTCGAGTGGTCACGCCCAACATTGATGAGGAGGCATCTATGATGGAAGATGTGGGCATGCAGGACGTGCACTTCAATGAGGTCTGAACCTGCCACTCATATGACGATATCTAAACTCTCCAAGAGCTAATGACGGCAATAACGCTCATTAACTAGTATTCAATAGCTTGTTTATAGTGTTCTCATATACATTAGTCACACCGATGAGAAGGCTACATGAAAGGTAAGTAAGAGATTGTGGCTACACTAATGTATCTGTACTTACTTACTTTATCTCAGCATTTTATCACCAAGGGTTGGTATTATATCACAGCGTTTGCACTTTGTGGTTTTATATTAAATCAGTCTAAGAGCGTTAACCATCAACATCAACCAATTGGGACATCAACTCAATATATGCAATAAATCAACAAATATATGTAACAGCATCCTTAATGCAGTTTGTTACTGTTTACATTCAGAAATTTGTTGCCTTTTCACGTATAAATGTTTGTTTTTGCTTTGTTGGGGTGTTTTAGGACGTCCTAATGGAGCTTTTAGAGGAGTGTGCTGATGGACTTTGGAAAGCAGAACGATATGAGCTCATCTCTGATATCTACAAGCTCATCATACCTATCTATGAGAAACGCAGAGACTTTGAGGTACAATAAAAAATATGTAACAACTGGGGAACTTGATAATTATATAACTACACACAATAAATATGTGCTTCATAGTGTGCAGTCTTTCAGTAAAAGCACTAATCAGACCAAAAGAAATAAGGTGATTTATGACTTTGTAATATTTTGTTAAACTTTCCAAGCGCTGTCTCTGTCCAGGAATAGGGGGAACATTTGGTTGTATCTCTGGGGAGGGAACGGGGTCAGCAGTGGATAGAGATAGGCTTCAGTCTATCTGCTTTAATATTATGCAGCTGATGGTCAAATTAAAATTAATCAGCGAACCTAATGTGCTTCAGAGTAGGGTTGTGTGAAATATAAGCGTAAACTCCACCAATATCTGCACCGAGATAGATCAACATTTCTAGATACGTTTTTATGCTATTTATAAACATATTCACCTGCTTTGGATGTCACAGAAACTGGCTCACCTATATGAGACACTCCACCGTGCATACAGTAAGGTCACTGAGGTGATGCACACAGGAAAGAGGCTCCTGGGAACCTACTTCAGGGTGGCCTTCTTCGGACAGGTAAGGGAAATGTCTAGATCACACCAGAAGAGACGTATAGCCTTTATTCAAGTTCAGTTACTGGGTAAATTGTTGCCACCCTTTGTGAAAATATTACATATACAAAAAAATGCCATGAAATGACTGTGAATTTGAGATTAAATTTGTTCAAACATAAGCGTTTTTATATAAACGACTGTAAACAACCAGATACACAAAACAGCTGAGGTTTACAATACTTTTATGGATGTGTGCAATGCAGGACATCACAGGTTGGCAGCATGTAATTACAAACAGTAACATCAATAGCAACAATGAGTGTAGCTTTCAAGAATGTCATTTCTATCTCTATCCATATTATTTTAACTCTGATTAAATCTGTAATCTCTCTCTGCTTGTGTCCTAAAGGCAGCGGTAAGTCCTGGTACACATTGGCTGGTTTGAGTTTGCTGTGTCACACTAACATATTACCCAGTTATATCTAAATGTTTTTTTTTTCTTGCTTTGAGAGAAAGACAGATTGCGTCGTTTCATTTTCAAACTTCTTCAAGTCTAAGATTCGCTCCGTGAATTAAATTAGCATTTTGCACCAATAGAACACTCTCATTGTAAGAATTTGTTTTAAGGTGAAAGTGTCTTTTTATCTCATGGCTTCTCACTGCTCCAGAGTGCCTGCATGGTAACAGTCTTCACCGCTAACCCATCATGACTATGTAATGTGTGATTCTGTGTGGATCCTTAGTTTGGAAAGTAGTAAAATAATCCTCACAGGAGTGTTGTATTGATCGCAGACTTTATACAGATTTAATAATAGTAATTTCATAACAACTAATGGCTTTAGTCATATCACTGCTTTCATTCATTTGACTGTATGACTGGGCTTGCTAAGATAATAGATGGGAGAGACACAAAATGTATCACATGATGAACGCTAGATCTTCATACAGGTGCTGACTTTTCTGATGGGTCATTGTGGATGCATTTGTATGCTTTACTGCCTTGATTTCTATGCATAACATCAATTGTTCCATTTCATAATCATTGTGCAGAGTAACTTGATGACTAGTGTTCGTCACTGTGTTATGTGCTGCTGTGTTTTTTTTTTGTTTGTTTGTTTTTTTAAAACAAGTGTAAAATTGTGTATCCGGTACTAAAGATTTGGCCATTATTTTTAATTTGGTTCTGTTGTTTTGCTCAGGGATTCTTTGAGGATGAAGATGGTAAAGAATACATCTACAAAGAACCCAAATTTACCCCTCTGTCTGAGATTTCTCAGCGACTCCTTAAACTCTACTCAGAGAAGTTCGGAGCAGAGAATGTCAAAATGATCCAGGACTCAGGAAGGGTGAGAGAGTGTTTCTGAGTAAAATGGAGAGCGCTGTAATGACTGCATATGAATTTGTGCTTAGTGTGATCTGTTACGATTGTTTTCTTTCTGGACTAGATTAATCCTAAAGACCTGGATTCCAAGTATGCATATATACAGGTGACTCATGTCACTCCCTTCCTAGAGGAGAAGGAGCTCGTGGAGAGGAAGACTGAATTTGAGAGGAGCCACAACATCCGTCGTTTTGTATTTGAGATGCCCTTCACTGTCTCGGGCAAGAAGCAGGGTGGTATCGAGGAGCAATGCAAACGCAGGACTATTCTCACCAGTATGTGGCTTGTTTTTGTTACAGTATGTGAGCATGTATGAGTGTTTTAGACAGTATAATATCCTCAACATTTTAGACTTCTACCAAACATTTAATAGAGGAACATGAGAGAATATTTGGCAGTATGTTTATCCACTAGTGCGTTACCTTGTCAAAGAGTAAAACATAAGGGAATTAATTACCGTTTTATTATAAGGCGCAGTCTCAATTACGGGGTCTATTTCTGTACTTGACCAATACATAAGGCGCACCGTGTTATAAGGCGCTTACGGTTGTTACGCCAACCAAAGTCGCACAACATTTTTTTTTTACAGATTTTGGAACTCAGTCCACACATAAGGCGCACCGGATTATTAGGCGCACGGCCGATTTTTTTTAGAAAATTTAAGGCTTTTAGGTGCGCCTTATAGTGTGGAAAATACGGTAATAAGGTTTTAATTTATTGGATCTGCTGGACTCACGAGCTCGTTCCGGTGTTTTACATAACGTGTAGTGTAACGTGCCTCCTTTGACCTTTAGAACAGCATGAAATGAGCTGGGCATGGATTATGTATGATGCTAGATACATTGTGCAGGAATCCTGTTCATAACTGTAGGCCAATAGAGCACTTGCTGTCAGGTTTGTGGCATGTTCCTGGAACTATTTGGTGTCGATTTGTGACACGGTTGATTATCGTGTTAGAAGTGTCCGTCTGACCATGGAAACTGTAGCCATGAAGGAATATGGACAGCACAAATGTTCAGATACACCATGCTGTTCACACATTCTTCAGTGGGTTTCAGTTCCTCACACCAGTGGTTTTCAAAGTGGGGGGCGCCAGGGGGGGGCCTCAAAAATTTGGTGTGAAAAATAAATTCTCACTCTCACACACACACACACACACACACACACAATCAATTCCTAATATAATGTAATGTAAATATGTAAGATGTAATTATTAATAAAAAGTGGGATATATTCAGAATTTTTAATGTGTTTTAAAGACATCTTGCAAAAGGGCCTCGGTCAAATGTTAATGCCATTTGGGGGGCCTCGCCCTGGAAAAGTTTGGGAACCACTGCCTCACACATCACACCTTCACCACAAACCTGCTAAGTGCACAACAAATAGGAGAGCTCCATGGGTCATTATATATACACCAAATTAAAATCATCTGCCCTGTGGATAATAAACTGGCAACTTGGTGTATTATGGAATAAGTTGTAAATTATTTCTGAGCTGAGTATTATAATAGTGAGCAGGTTATGGGTAGCATGTGAACACTGGAAAAGTGACTTGACTTAAACTATAATAATGTTCCCTGTATAAATACTTATAAGAGAGAGATTAGATTTTTAGTGCGTCAGCTAAACTGCAAGATTTTATATGATCCATCCGTCCCCAAAGTCCAACTCTTATCTGTACGTCCTGATAATCATGAGTGTCTAACCGACAGCAGAAGAGCTATGACTTACCCAAGGAAATAATACATTGTTATTTAATTCCACAAGTCATATACTATATTCAGATACATTGTCCAGATTTCATTCTTCTCCATGACTTAAACAGTCTCTCTCCCACAGCCACACACTGTTTCCCATACGTTAAGAAGCGGATAGCGGTGATGTATCAGCACCACACAGACCTGAATCCCATCGAGGTGGCTATTGATGAGATGAGTAAAAAAGTAGCAGAGCTGCGGCAGCTCTGTGCCTCGAGTGAAGTGGATATGATCAAACTACAGCTCAAACTACAGGGCAGTATCAGCGTACAGGTGCGCAATCCAGCTACGTTTAAACTACCATCAGTGTGAATATGATGTACAGAAAAACCTGTGACTAGTGCCTAACCTGCTGTCCCTACACTAGGTGAATGCTGGCCCACTGGCCTACGCTAGAGCTTTCCTTGATGATACCACATCTAAGAAATATCCTGACAACAAAGTTAAACAGCTCAAAGAGGTGTTTAGGTAAGTATTTATACACTGTAGGATATACTATGTGTGAGGTTCCATACTGGAAAAAAGTTAGGAAAAACAATTACCTTGAACTGTGAGGGTGCTATAATGTTTTTTGTGTTGTGTGTATGTAGGCAGTTTGTGGAGGCATGCGGTCATGGGCTGGGCATTAATGAGAGGCTCATCAAAGAGGACCAGCAGGAGTATCATGATGAAATGAAGGCCAACTACAGAGACCTCACCAGGGAACTCTCTGCAATTATGCATGAGACGGTAAGATATATAAAAACACAGACACTTGCACTGTGTCAGGTGGTTTTAACTAGCCTATTACACTGAAGATTAAAGTGCACCTATTATGCTATATAAACATGCCTAATTTTGTTTTAGAGGTCTCATACAATAGGTTTACATGCATCCAAGGTCAAAAAACACTGTAATGTTCCCATAATTTACATTGTAGCATCACCTCCTTTTCTCGGTGTCACAAATGACTCGTTCAAGGATCTAAACTCCTCCTTTCAGAGAGCCTACTCTGCTCTGATTGGTCAGATGGCCCAGTCTGTTGTGATTGGTCTACCGGTTACAGTGCGTTTCGGAAAGGAAACCCCCACTACCATATCTGAATTTCAGCTTAGTAATAATGTTGGTTTTACCTCATCAATATGAGCCTGAGTACAATATTGATGCATCGGAAGATCAACTCAAACCACCATCACAAGCACAACGAGAACAGGACATTTCTCAGTGGTAAGTTTATATGTAGTTTGGCAATAACTTGAGTTAGCCAGTTAGCAGAGGCTAACAGCTAACAGACTAACAGCTGTGTTAGCCAACACATAACATCGCATTCAGAACACTCGGTAGAAAATATATACATAAATAATTAATCATATTTACAGGTTGTGATCCAGAAGCACAAGATGGTCCAAATACAGTGGGTACGGCCCTATGTTTAATGAATAATCGTGTAGCAAATCCCGTGTTGACTTCGTCAGTGAAATGAATACAAACGAAAGTCGGTGGTATCGTTTTAAAATGAACTCTAACCATTGACACTTTACATCCTCATCCTTTAGGAGTCCATACAAAGTGGTTTCACTTTTGCAGTGCAGAAAACAGTGTCTTCTAGATACGAACATAACTCTTTCAGGACGCAACCTCAGCTGTAGTTGTAGGGCGGGTCAAAGTACACGTTACAAACCTATGTAGGTTAGTACAGGAAGTAAAGTCTGGAATTACTGACAACTCGTTTCAGCTGTTCAGAATTCTTTTCTTTTTTTGAGAGTCAATAACTCCATTTGTCATACATAATTGCATAATAGGTGTGCTTTAAGTAAAATAAATAGATAATAAATAAAAAAACAGGTGAAAAAGAGAAGCATTTAAAAAGAGATGTATTAAAATTACCAAGGGTGCCAATATTAGTGGAGGACACTGTATATAAATGTGTCACGGTTCTAAGGACTCTGGACTCCATTTCCCATCAGCCACCACAAGTCACATGGTTTTCTGCACCTGATTCATGTTTGGTTAATGAGCACTGGTGGGTATATATAGTTGGGTTTTTCACTTAGTCTGGGTCTTTCATTGTAATTGTGTTTAGACTCCTGTTTCTGTGTGTAGACTCCTGTTCCATGTTTCTCTGTGTTTCTGTTTCATGCCCGTGTTTTCATGTTTAGTCTTAGTGTTAGTTTCATTCCATAGGGTTTACGTAGCTTAGTGTTTGTTTCTTGTTTTGTTTATATATATATATAATAAATACTTAAAGAAAAATCCCGCGATTGCATCCGCCTCCTATACGCGACCGTGACAAAATGATTAATATTACTTGTACATGGCTTGAGACATGGCTTTTTTTGCATCCCATAATAGTTTAATAATATGCATGCTTGCTATATGATATTACTCCACTTTTACTTTGCTGTTTGCTCTTAAAGGTGTTGCCAGTTTCTAAAAAAATTCACAAGTAAGAACGTTCTAAAATGCAGAATTATTCAACAGTTAGTACCGGTCCATTCATTTGGACAGGCAGTGTTGTGTACAGATATATAGTATAACAACCCTGGAACATTTCTCTATGTCATACTTGTCTTTGTTTACTACATAAAATTCCAGTTCTAGCAATAGTTCATTAAATTGAGACCCTTACTCCACTTACTACAGTCATCATGTGTGTTGCACAGCACAACACTATCCAGCTGTGGCTTCTTTGGGAACTATATTTGTTGGCAGAGTTAACAAAATATTTGTCCGAATATGAAGGTATATACATGTTTTAGTGCAACATATACTTCCATTCAGATTCCATCCCATCTTTACTTCTGAAAGGCTCTGCCACTCTAAGATACTCTTTTTATACCCAATCATGTTACTGACCTGTTGCTAATTATCCTAATTAGTTGCGAAATGTTCCTCCAGCTGTTTCTTTTTAATAACACTTACTTTTCCAGCCGTTTATTTTCGCGGTCCCAACTTTTTTGAGACAATGTCAAATTCAAAATTACAGTATTTTTTCTCTTAAATTATACATTTCCTCAGCTTAAACATTTGATATATTTTCTATGTTCTATTGTGAATAACATATGGGTTTATGAGATTTGCAAATCATTGCATTCTGTTTTTATTTACATTTATTTTAATTTTACACAGCATCCCAACTTGTTTGGAATTGGGTTGTATTTATGGTTTCTTAAAATTTAGGTGTCAAATTATATTACAGGCAGAACATGATTTTTCGTGTTTCTTGTAATTTGCAAGCATTCAGTCACAGTAACCTCCAAGTGGTTTTCCCAGACCACCTCGCATTTCTTTTTCTATATTTTGGAAATCCTCATCTTTGATATGTAAACCAATGATGTGACCATATCTAACATTATCTTCTCTGTTTTTCTCCTCTGCTTACATGACCAGATTGGATGGTAACTCATCTGAATTTCATATTAGGTATTACAGCAGACTCTTAAATTCTGATTTCTTATTAAGACAATATATTTTC